>SJXQ01010828.1:38735-98794 GCA_006408695.1 Aepyceros melampus | reverse complement strand
TCTGACTGGTGTGAAATGGTACCTCATTGTGGTTTTGATTTGCATTTCTCTGATAATGAGTGATGTTGAGCATCTTTTCATGTGTTTGTTAGCCATTCGTATGTCTTCTTTGGAGAAATGTCTATTTAGTTCTTTGGCCCATTTTTTGATTGGGTCATTTATTTTTCTGGAGTTGAGCTGCATAAGCTGCTTGTATATTTTTGAGATTAGTTGTTTGTCAGTTGCTTCATTTGCTATTATTTTCTCCCATTCAGAAGGCTGTCTTTTCACCTTGCTTATAGTTTCCTTTGTTGTGCAGAAGCTTTTAATTTTAATTAGATCCCATTTGTTTATTTTTGCTTTTATTTCCAGTATTCTGGGAGGTGGATCATAGAGGATCCTGCTGTGATTTATGTCAGAGAGTGTTTTGCCTATGTTCTCCTCTAGGAGTTTTATAGTTTCTTGTCTTACGTTTAGATCTTTAATCCATTTTGAGTTTATATTTGTGTGCCTCCTTCTTCTTTTGCCCTCAATCTTTCCCAGCATCTCGGTCTTTTTCCAGTGAGTTGGCTCTTCTCATCAGATGGCCAAATATTGGAGCTTCAGCTTCAGCGTAAAGCCCTTCCGAATGAGTATCTGGGGTTGATTTCCTTTAGGATTGACTGATCCTGAGAGCTGTTTGCTATTATTTCAACAAATTCCTTTGCTGCTAAGTTTAGACAGGGATCCTTTCCACTGCTTGTAACTGACAACCCCGACACATTCATCTGTGTCCACAGCTCAATCCCTGTCTACTGGCCGCTGAGATAATAGCCTTGGCTTAAAAGATCTGGCTAGTCATCTAAGTGTCCAGGCCACTAGTCAGCTGAATGGAATCTCCTGTTAATGACTCTTATCCAGTCAGCTGCTCTTCCTGTCTTCTGTTTTTGAAATATCTTCATGTGAGTCCCTGCACATGCATCTCTTTAAGGACGTGCAGCACCTCAGAGCCCCTAGTTATTAAGTTCACTGAATGCAAGTTCAGTGGCCTGAATGGTAAGCCAGTAGGTCACGTGGCCTTAGCAGTGTCTGTGTTAGGCCTTGGTCTGGGTTCCTCGGCCATTTGTTGGAAGTACTTCTGTCTTTATGCCCCCAGTTTATTCAGTACACACTGCTTTATGGGCACCTGTGTGTGCAGAGTCAGGCCATGTGTTCACGCCCTATGGATGTTAGAGACCCGGACAGTTCTCTAGATCCCTCTGTCAAGCTGGACAGAAGGGGAGAGATTTCTTATGTGGTCACTTTCTGGGTTCCCCTTTGGATTCTGGTTTTTCTAATATATTTTTTTTTTCTTTTGGATGCTGTATGAGGTAAAATGGAAAAAGAAGTGAGATGGGAGAAGTAAAGGCTTAGCCTCATTATTTTTTTAAGATTAAAAAGTTTGAATTTGCCTTGTGGAATTAGACTTCTGCATGTCTCTGAGCACCAAAAGTGTCCCATGTGTATTTTCGTAATTTCCTGACTATCTAAGATCAGATGTGTGTATGGCCACTCAACTCCAGAGCAGAGTTTAACTGCTAAATAGCTATCATGGTGGTGGTGTAGTTGCCAAGTTGTGTCCGGCTCTTGCCACCCCATGGACTGTAGCCTTCCAGGCTCCTCTATTCATGGGATTTCCCAGGCAAAAATACCGGAATGGGTTGCCATTTCCTCCTCTGGGGATCTTCCCCACCCAGAGACTGGGAGATTGTTTATCGTTGAGGCACCAAAATAGCCATGATTATACTTTTTCTCATTTTCCTCATCACCCTGTAGAAGCATGTCAGTTATCATAGACTTCCAATTGTAGATGAGTAATTATATTCACTCAAAGCGAATTTAGAAAGGAAACAGAGATGTGCTTCTGTTTTCAAACAAAACACAAACGTGGGCCCCATCATGTGCCACATTGACACCTGCTTTTGTGAATCCTGTGTTGCCATTGCTCTCAAGGCTGTGTCTGGGTTGCATGTCAGTCCCAGCCCTGTAAGTTCCCTGACACCTGGCTTTCCCACACAGAGTTTACAGGGCTTGCTAAAGAAAGAGGCTCACCTCTTTAAAAAAAAAAAAAAAAAAAAAAAGCACAGGTTTTTTTTTTTTTTTTATTGGAGTATAATTGATTTACAATGCCATATTAATTTCTGCTGTACAGCAAAGTGATGGTTTACATATAGTCACCTTTTTTGTGCTGTTTCATACTCCTCTTTTTCATACTCTTTCTTATTATGGTTTATCACAGGATATTGAATATAGCTCTCTGTGCTCCACACAGGAACCTTGTTTATCCATCCTGTGTATAATACTTTGCATCTGCTAACCCCAAACTCCCACTTCGTCCTTCTCTCATCTTCCCCCTTGGCAAACACAAGTCTGTTCTTTACCAGCCAGCACAATTGTATTACTATAATATGTGGAATCTTAAGAAGTGGTACAAATGAACTTATTTACAAAACAGAAACAGACTCACAGACTTAGAAAACAGAGTTGCCAAAGGGATTGAGGGGAGGGGAGGGATAAATTAGGCATTTAGCATTAACATATATACACTGTTACATATAAAATAATCAACAAGGACCTGCTGTGTAGCACAGGGAACTCAATATTCTGTAATAACCTAAATGGGAAAAGAATCTATAAAAGAGTAGATATATGTATAGCTGAATCAATGTGATATATGAAAACTAATATGTTATAAATCAACTCCAATATAAAATAAATTAAAAAAAATATTGTTTTTATTCAGTCACTTAGTCATGTCCAACTCTTTGCAACTCTATAGACTACAATATGCCAGGCCTCCCTGTCCTTTACCGTCTCTTGGAGCTTGCTTAAACTTGTTTCCATTGGGTCGATGATGCTATCCAACCATCTCATCCTCTGTCGCCGCCTTCTCCTCCTGCCCTCAATCTTTCCCAGCATCAGGGTCTTTTTCAGTGAGCCACTGTTCACATCACATGGCCAAAGTATTGTAGCTTAACTTCAGCATCAGTCCTTCCAATGAATATTCAGGATTGGTTTTCTTTAGGAGTGAATAGTAATTGAAAAAAAAAAAAAACTGCATGATTTCTGTTCATTTTGCCTCTGTCACTTTTGAAACTCATTTGCCTCTGACCACGGAGATTCCTTTGTCTCTGACCCTTGTCCATTTTCTCTTTGCAGGGAAGAGCGATCCCTTTTGCTTGTTGGATTAGGAAATGACCGACTTCAGACACATACCATTTACAAAAACCTCAACCCTGAGTGGAACAAAGTTTTTACATTGTAAGTACTTTAGCCCCTGGAATATCAAAGAGCAGCTTCAACTCAGAGACCAATTATGCCTGATATGTGTGGGGCAGTCTAGGGCTCTTGAGTGGAACTTTCTGTCCATTTTTATGGGCAAAGAAGGAATTTTATTGTTTTTCTCCTTCTGAAAACCTTTTATGCTTTCATTTTATAGAGTATACTGTTAATAATAGAAGAGACCATTTGGAACTGCAAGAGTGTTATAGGAGGCATTTGTAAAGTAGGTCTCTTAGTGACTCAATTAATCTGTGAGTAGAAGAAAGCTTCCATATATCCAGACTAATTCATTCCTGGGTTAAAGGAAATTACAAATGTAGACATGTCTTAAATTCAAGGAGCTTATATTGTTCAGCAGTATTTTAAAATCAGAGGGCTTGCATTCTGCCGAAGTCTTTTGGAACATATAGATTATATCTATAGATATAGAGTCTTCCTCGAAGACTCCGCAAGGCCCCTTGTATTCCAGCTTATCTGAATGACCTACTCTGTAGTGATACCTGCTTTTTAGACTCAGGTGTTTAGGAAGCTGGATATCTTCCTAGTTGCTTTAGATTCCAAGGCACCTGGCCATCAAAGGGAGGCTCACACATTGTTGAATCTGGGTGAAATGGTGGCACACTGCCTCACAACACTGAGGAATGCTTTATCTGCGCCTGTAACTAAAATAATATAGTTTGTTGTGAATATGAATTGGTGGCTCCTAAGCAGAACGTTTATGGGAACTGATGAGAAGAGGTTAACTGTGCTAGCCAGGTTTGCAAGAGTCTCTTGTCTGGTCAACGCCTTGCCAATGACCGTGGCTCCGTATTTGCCTTATAGCTGATGACTGGCTCTGATTAACATTGAAACATTTATAAACAAGTGAATATGCATGGCCTTATAATATCTTGTGTTTCAAAAATAGGATGCTTTCAAGGGATCTTGGAAATAGTGATTTTGACCACCTTTGTTTTTAAAGGAAATTCATTAGTTTAAAGTAAAAAAAATCTTATTTTTGCTCTTCTCATCTGGAAGTTACTTTGTCATCCTTCTTCTGCCCCCTATTCTCTTTCTTTATTCTGTTTCTTTAACAGTCCTGCCCCTGAGTACACAAATACATGGAAATGTCATAGTAAAAAAGTTGACTTTTTATTTTCCATATGGATGTCTGAATCTTCGCTGATGGAAGGTTTGGGAATACAGTCAGTTTGATTTAATTTTTGGAATTTAATTAAGTGGTAGTTTTATACTCTGAGGACATAGACTTAATTAGTGAAAACGTGTTTTCAGATCTTCATGGAACAGCCTTCACTTGTGTGTTTTTGTATCTAATTCATGGTGTGTTTCTTGTTTCAGTCCCATTAAAGATATCCATGATGTTTTGGAAGTGACAGTGTTTGACGAAGATGGAGATAAACCTCCTGATTTTCTTGGGAAAGTTGCCATTCCCTTGCTGTCAGTAAGTTACCTTCATTAATACACAGTATGTGAATCATTTTGCAGTTGACAAGATTCTGTGATCTAGAATTGCATTGTCTTTGTTGTCTGCGGAGGGGGAAAGCCTCCCCAGCTGTGTGCTGTGCTGTGCTAAGTTGCTTTAGCTGTGTCCAACCCTGTGCCACGCTATGGACTGTAGCTCACCAGGCTTCCCTGTCCATGGGATTCTCCAGGCAGGAATACTGGAGTAGGTTGCCATGCCTTCCTTCAGGGGATCTTTCCGAGGCAGGGATTGAACCTGAGTCTCTTACATCTCCTGTGTTAGCAGGTGGGTTCTTTACCACTAGTACCACCTGGGAAGCTCCCCCTCCCCTCAACTATAGCAGGAAACAACTGTTTTATTCCTTCTCCTTCTCCAGTACTTTCAGTAATTTGCAATATAAAGTCACATAATTTCTCTCTGTGTGTGTCTATTCCATATTGATTTAACCAACCAAGATATTTTGACCAGTCTCTCAATCTACCCTGGCCTTTCCATCTTGAGATAGAAGTTTCACTTTGGTTTCTGGGAACACGCATCTATGACTGATTTTCTATTGGTGAATGAAAAACATACATGTTCTTCTTTATTACCTTCTTCCTGCCCATTTCTTCAAAGATTACTTGCTGGTAATTACACAGTTGTTCTCAATTCTACTAAAGACCATTTTCTCAAAAGTTGTTTGCCTTTGTGTGTGTGTGTTCAGTTGTTCAGTCATGTCTGGCTCTTTGAGACCCCATGGACTATAGCCTGCCCAGGCTCCTCTCCATGGAATTTTCCCAGCAAGAATACTGGAACAGGTTGCCATTTCCTCCTCCAGGGGATCTTCCTGAGCCAGGGATCTATCTTGCGTCTCCCGCACTGCAGGCAGGTTCTTCACCACTGAGCCACTGGGTAGACCTTTTTGGCAGTCTTACTTGTTTTCAGTCTTCAAAAATAATTTGTGAAAGAGAACAGAGAGCCTCTCTTGGAGAAAGATAACTGTTTTGATAGTCCCATTAAAAGGTAGACTTCCTAGGTAACTCAGTGGTAAAGAATCTGCCTGCAATGCAAGAGACACAGACTCGATCCCTGGTTGAGAAAATCCCCTGGAGAAAGCAATAGCACCCCACTCCAGTACTCTTGCCTAGAAAATCCCATGGACGGAGGAGCCTGGCTGGCTGCATTCCATGGGGTCGCAAAGAGTTGGACACGACTGAGCGACTTCACTTTCACTTTTCACTTTCATGCATTGGAGAAGGAAATGGCAACCCACTCCAGTGTTCTTGCCTGGAGAATCCCAGGGACGGGGGAGCCTGGTGGGCTGCCGTCTAGGGGTCGCACAGAATCGGACACGACTGATGCCACTTGGCAGCAGCAGCCAGAGGCGGGAATTTCAGTTTTTCATCCAGCCATTCATACAGTGTATGCTAGAATTGTTATGACCTTTATCAGGCAAGAAGGATTTATTTTTTTCTTCCCAAAGACTTATTTCCCCACAGCTCTTAGCATGTGTTAGAGCAGTCTGTGATTATCCCTGAGATTAGAGCAGCTCACATGGTGTTTACAGAGAGCGGAACACTGCACCTCTCAGAATCTCTTTTCTTTTTGATTGCTTGGTTAATTTCTCCCCGAATTCTCATATCCCTGATGTGACTTGAAGAGTGTGGTGGAGCAGCTGTTCCCTTGTAGATCCGGCTGCTGCCAACTGTTCTGAGCCATCAGCCGCAGGCCATGCCAGCTCTCAGAGAGGACACGGTGATTTGGGACGCCTCTCCTTTTTTATTACAACTTTGTCAGTTATTCCTGGAAGACTTTATGTGATAAGAAAATGGGGTACAATTTTTAAAGAGGTCTAAAAGTATAGGAAAAAGTATCCTTTTTCCTCTAATGAATTTTGGACATTTCTTCTCTTGTTTTAATAGGTAAATCCTTAGTAGCATATTGGATCCCTTGAAGGGATGCTCACACTCACGTTCAGTTACTCAGTCGACTCTTTGCATCTCCATGAACACAGCCCTCCAGGCTCCTCTGTCCTGGAATTTTCCACAAAGAATACTGGAGTGGGTTGCTATTTCCTTCTGCAGGGGATCTTCCCGAGCCAAGGATCAAACCTGCATCTCGTGGGTCTCCTGCATTGCAGGCAGATTCTTTACTGTTGACACTACTTGGTATCTTTATTAAACTCCCTCTGTTTCATTTATTAACATTTCGTGTATTCTGTCTTTCTAGAATACCAACAAGTTAACCCAACTTTCTTTCCTCCTTCCCTTGTAATGTACAATCACTGTATGTTGTGGAGTTAGATCTAAGAAATTACCTCTGGGTATTCAGAGTTTACAGGCAAGACTACTGGAGTGGGTTGCCATTCAGCTCACTTCAGATTCTCCAGGGGATCTTCCAGACCCAGGGACCGAACTTGAATCTCCTGTGTCTCCTGCATTACAGGCAGACTCTTTACTGCTTGAACCATTGAGGAAGCCCTTCAGAAATCAGATTTAGGGTTTTTCAACCTTAGCACCTCTGACATTGCTGGATGGATCATTCTTGGCTGTAGACTTTCCTATGCATTGTAGGAAGTTTAACAGCATCCCTGATCTCTGTCCGCTAGATATCAGTTGTACCCATCCACCCATCACTATTGTGATAACCAAATATGTCTGTGTAGACATTACCAAGTGTTTTGGGGCAGAATCACTACTGATGGACTGGAGAACCATTGATGTGAATTGATAGTTTCCAAACTATAGCCTTCAAAATACAAGATAGAGTGATCTGTGATAGAGTGATTCATTTGATTTCAATGAATGCAAGTCCTCAGTCCCCTTAAGTTTTTCCAGGTTGTTGATAAGCTGCCCTGCAGTGTAAGTATTCATTTGTTTGATAAATATCTATCATGAGTGTTCAGTGTGTGCCAAGAATTGTTGTAAGTTGTAGTGTGCTAACAATGACCACAGTGAAGCTATCTCCTCTTTTGGAACTTACCTTTGCATTATAAGAGGCAGTATTCGAACCAGAACAACATCAACAAAAGCACTACATAGTAGGTTAGGGGCTACCCTGGTGGCTCAGACAGTAAAGAATCTGCCTGCAGTGCAGGAGACCTAGGTTTGATCCCAGGGTCAGGCATATCCGCTGGAAATGGGCATGGCTACCCATCCCAGTATTCTTGCCTGGACAATCCCGTGGTCAGAGGAGCCTGGTGGGCCCCAATGCATGGGGTTGCAAAGAGTCAGACACCACTGTTAAACTAAAACTTTCATGCACTTAGCTGGTGAAAAGTGCTATGTAGAAAATTAAGCAGGGGGAGAAGCCTTGCAGAGGGTGTATGTGGGGAAGGGATGCAAGTCTCTGTGATCTGGGCAGGGAAGGTGTCACTGGACAGGGAGCATTTGAGAGAGAGCTTCAGTAGGTGAGGAAGGGGGTATGTGGGGAGATTTCAGGCAGGAAATCTTCAAGTTCAAAGGCTCCAGGCCAGGCATTGGTTGTCAGATTCCAAAAATAGCAGAGTGGACAGTGTAGATTGAATGGAATAGGGAATAGCAGATGTGGGATAGGAAGGGATAGGGGATAGGGTGCATGCGAGAAGACCTTGTGATACTCTGAAGCTTGAGAGGTAAAAGGACTCTGGCTCTTCTTTAGTGGTGGCAAAACTACTGGGAGGTTTCTAGCTGGGGAGCGCTTTGTTTGGTTTATACTGAGTGTTTCTATACAAATGTAGCATGTGGAGAAAATGCCCAGATCTGAAAGGTCTCCATATGTCGAGGCAGGGTGGCCCGAGCCACTTTCCCCCTTAGGGACTTCAGGGGCCCAGAGACATTGAGCTGAAGAAGACATTTCAGCTACCACTGTTCAGTGAGGCTGTTTCAGTTCAGATTTATTTCCACTGCTTTGACCAGTAGGTTGGGTAGTGATCATATCTTACACAGGATCTGTGTGGCTCTTCCTGATACACTTGCAACATACCTTCTCCAAATCAATTGATCCCCTACCTAAAGTGAAAGTATAAATGCAGAAGAAAGCAAGGCCATAACCCTCAGTATTTGTAATCAGCAAATTTTATTTCATTGCTCATTTTATTTTTTAATTTATATTATTCATATTGATAGTTTTCAGTGCTTATAATTATTTTAAAAGAGTTCTAACTTGTGATTTAGAGGGTATGTTTTAAAATGTATTTATTTAGCTCTAGGTTTTCTTCTTTATTTAATGTCTGTGAGCAATGCTTACCTAGATAGCACTGTGCTGTGCACTTACCATATGGCAGGCAAATCACTAATTCTGTGACAGTCTAACGAGGCATGCTTTATTATTACGGCCATTTACAAATGAGGAAACTGAGGCAAGGAAAGACTCCTGTAGCTGGAAAGTAGTAAGGCTAGGTATGAGCTAAGAAATCTCATCTAAGAGCCATCTTCAGAGGAGGATGTGCTGCTATAATGAGTAGCTGTTAAGTAAATATTGTGCCAAAAGCAATAACTGATATCTGTTTTGTGCAACCACTAGGCTCAGCACAGTGGAGGTAGAGGGTGGGTATTCAGGTGGGACACAGAGTTAAAGATTTGGATGTCACGGGTAATGTCCATGAGGCAAACATTAGGACCGGAAATGTTAGGTGCCATATAAAGGGAACAGGAACATGCATAGTGAAAGGGCTGAATTTAACTCTGGGATGACTTTAGGAAGCGGGGTGTCTGGGCTGGCCAAGAAGGAGTAGAGTGTTGATAGGGACAGCTGGATGAGGAAGAATGAAGGCCGTTCCAAGCAGAGAGGAAAGCCTAGCCAGAGAAAGAGAGGGGCAAAGGAGAGGCTGCAGTCTTGAAGCAAAGAGCAGCCTTGGTGCTGTTGACTTAAAAAAAGAATTCACGATGTGGGTTGTTGTTCTTCAGTTGCTGAGTCATGTTCCCCTCTTTGTGACCCCATGAACTGCAGCACGCCAGGCTTCCCTATCCTTCACCGTCTCCCTGAGTTCACTCAACCTCATGTCCATCGAGTCAGTGATGCCATCCAACCATCTCATCCTCTGTTGCCCTCTTCTCCTGCTTCTTCAGTCTTTCCCAGCATCAGGGTCTTCTCCAGGGAATCAGTTTTTCCCATCAGGTGGCCAGTGTACTGGAGCTTCAGCTTCAGCATCAGTCTTTCCAATGAACATTCAGAGCTGATGTCCTTTTGGACTGACTAGTTTGATTTCCTTGTAGTCCAAGGGACTCTCAAGAGTCTTCTTCCAGCACCACAGTTTTAAAGCGTCAGTTCTTCAGCACTCAGCCTTCTTTATGGTCCCACTCTCACATCCATACATGACTACTGGAAAAACCATAGCTTTGAATATTCAGGCCTTTGTCAGCAAAGTGATGCTTATTAAAACACAGTCTAGGTTTGACATAGCTGTTCTTCTATGGAGAAAGCATCTTTTAATTTTGTGGCTGTGGTTGCTGTCCACATTGTTTGGAGCCTGAGAAAATGAAATCTGACACTGTTTCCTTATTTTTCCCACCTACTTGCCATGAAGTGATAGGACTGGATGCCATGATCTTAGTTTATTGAATGTTGAGTTTAAGCCAGCTTTTTCACTCTCCTCTTTTACTTTCATCAAGAGGCTCTTCAGTTCCTCTTCACTTTCTCCATTAAAGTGATATCATCTGCATATCTGAGATTGTTGATATTTTTCCCAGCAATCTTGATTCCAGCTTGTGATTCATCTAGCCCAGACTTTCACATGATGTACTCTGCATATAAGTTAAATATGCAGGGTAACAATGTACTGCCTTGATGTACTCCTTATTTTTTGTAAGAGTTGCAAGTTAAGTTTTATTTGGGAGCAAAATGAGGACTATAGCCTGGGAGACAGCATTTCAGACAGCGCTGAGAAACTGCTCCAAAGAGGTAGGGGGACAATCAGTATATATGTGATTTTGGTGAAGGGGGAGTTCATGCAATCAAATGCGGTATTTTTATAGAGGTTGCTGATAGTTTCAAGGAGCAGTCATCACTGTGACAGACTTTAGTGCTTTTCTAGATAGGAGGAGCTGCAAGAATTAGGCTCATAAAATGAGCTCCTGAAAATTTCTTACTATCTGAAGACTTGTACTGCCAGTTTTTCCCTGAGTAGAGAGTGCCTCATTTCTGTTCTCCACCCTGAACTCCTTCCAAGGATGTTGAAAACCACCAGCAGCTGCACATGATTAAACCTTGTGTTAGATGGCAGGTGCCATGGTGGTGGTGGTTTATTTGCTAAGTTGTAGTTGTATCCAACTCTGAGACCCCATAGACTATAGCCCACCAGGCTCCTCTGTCCATGGGATTTTCCAGGCAAGAGTACTGGAGTGGGTTGCCATTTCCTTCTCCAGGGGATCTTCCTGAGCCAGGGATCAAACCTGGATCTTCTGCTTTGCAGGTGGATTCTTTTACAACTAAGCCACCAGGGAAGCCCTGGCAAGTGCCTGACAAGTGCTAATTTGTAGCTAATGGTGCCTAGCACTCAGTGTGAACAAGGAGGCAGAAAAATGCAGCTCGTGGGGGTGGAGAGAGCTTGGGGCTTATTCTTTGAGCAGGGATTACTTGAAGGCTATGGGCCTGGGATAGATATATCAGAGAAGTCTGCTAGGAAGTAAGTTGTGGCTCCAGGGTGAAGCAAGATATAGGGGAAGAATACTTCCTAGAGGAATTGGTTGCAACTCCAGAAATAAGCATCACAGAGAAAACCCTCCAATTCTGTGTTCTGTGTCTCTTAGGAGAAGGATTTATTTCCCTGCTCTTTCAGTATCAGAGAAAATCATAAAAATTGATTTGTTGGTGCTTCACTATTATCTCTATAGGATTTGGAATGGTACCTGAAAATACCTTTGTTGTTGTTCATGTGCTGAGTTGTGTATTTGTAGCTAATGGTGCCTAGCACTCAGTGTGAACAAGGAGGCAGAAAAATGCAGCTCGTGGGGGTGGAGAGAGCTTGGGGCTTATTCTTTGAGCAGGGATTACTTGAAGGCTATGGGCCTGGGATAGATATATCAGAGAAGTCTGCTAGGAAGTAAGTTGTGGCTCCAGGGTGAAGCAAGATATAGGGGAAGAATACTTCCTAGAGGAATTGGTTGCAACTCCAGAAATAAGCATCACAGAGAAAACCCTCCAATTCTGTGTTCTGTGTCTCTTAGGAGAAGGATTTATTTCCCTGCTCTTTCAGTATCAGAGAAAATCATAAAAATTGATTTGTTGGTGCTTCACTATTATCTCTATAGGATTTGGAATGGTACCTGAAAATACCTTTGTTGTTGTTCATGTGCTGAGTTGTGTCTGACTCTTTGTGACCCCGTGGACTGCAGCACGCCAGGCCTCCCTGTCCATCGCCAACTCCCAGAGTTTGCTCAACCTCATGTCCATCAAGTCAGTGATGCCATCCAACAATCTCATCCTCAGTCGTCCCCTTCTCCTCCTGCCTTCAGTCTTTCCCAGCATCAGAGTCTTTTCCAATGAGTCAGTTCTTCACATCAGGTGGCTAAAGTATTGGAGCTTTTGCTTCAGCATTAGTCCTCCCAATGAATATTCAGGGTTGATTTCCTTTAGGACTGACTGGTTTGATCTTCTTGTCCAAGGGACTTGGACTTCAAGAGTGTTCTCCTGTACCATTACCATATCTCATGTTTAAAAATAAAAATTGTATTTCTTAGAGTGCATAATTTTTGTGATTTCACATCTTTAATCAGGTTATAAACTAAAATTTGACTTACATTTCAGAGAAAATGCAGAGTACATTTTAAAATGTCTAATTATTAAGTATTCAAAGTACTTCAACTTTTGCTCTCTCTCAAATTGGTAATGTGTAAGTGTATCTCAGCCTATTAAATAAAGAGCCTGTTCTGAATTCAATATATCTTTTAATAAAGGTGAATATATTGGGTAACTCTTGGCTCCCTTAAAATTCATATTCTAAAATCAACATATTAGTGGTGGTGAATTGTTCAAAGCATATATCTGTGCTCAGGTACACGTCAGAATTGAAACAATCCAGGACAATGAGCCATCCTGCCATAGATTTTGTTTCTGTTCAACTTTTTAAGAGATTTAAAAAAAAAAGATTATATAGATATGTAAAGCTCATGATGAAAAGCAGTAGAAAATTATAATTGTACTAGATTATAATCTGACTGTTTTTTTTTTTTTCTTGCCTGCACCATATAGCATGGGGAACTTCCCCAAACAAGGATGGAACCCTTGCCCCCTGGTGGAGGCTCTGAGTCTTAACCACTGGGCCACCGGTCAAGCCCTGCTGGTTCTTAGTTTTTAAAATGAAGACAATGATAGCTTCTGCTGCTATGATTGCTTCTATACTTATGAATTGACTACTAAAGTGAAGCCTTTAATATAAGATCGAGCCAATGCAGAAGCACAAGAAAAATAATATTTTAATGAAGGAAATACATTATTTGCAAGTACTAGTTATCTTAGAATATCTATAAATATAAAGAAAATTAAAAGACAATATATTGGAATTTACAAAGTCAGTAATGTATAAACAACATCAAAATTGAGAAAATGAAAACCAGTGGCCATACCCAGTGGAAAACATTTAAAAACCTTAAAAAAAAAATAAATAGAACCACCAAAGAGTGTAACAGCAAGAAACAAAAACTATTATAATGCTTAAAAACTATGTGAGGAAGTTCCAGAACTGTACTGAAGGACATGAAAACACTAAATAATCATTTAAATAGCTAATTAGTTGAGAACCATTTAACATATAAAAAGCTTGAAACATGAAGTCACTGAGAGGATAAACTAAATGGCCACTATATTAGTGGGGTGAATTGGTGGCTTATTCATCAGGGCAAATACATCAGCAAGTACACGAAACACAGTAACTATTTCAAGAGGAGTTAAAGATCAAACACTTGAAAGAAACTCCATAAACAAAATGATTAAAATAGTGGAAAGTGCTCTACAAGCAAACTGAAAAACAAGAATGATAACAGAACTAGATTTAAGATGTCACAATGAAAGCAAAAATTGCCTTTGAAGATTAGAAGGCATAGGATAGGTTGGTTAAAGAAAAACATGCAGCATAAAAACAAATAGAGGACAGTAATAATATAAAGTTTCTTTTTAGTCAGTAAGCAAAAGACAATACAATCTAGCAGAAAGTTTAAATCAAAGAGGCAGAAATCTGAATAGCTAATAAGCATATGAATGGCTCATGCTGTATTCAGCCACCGGCATGGTTGTTAAGACTGCAGAAGAGGAAGCCAGAGCACCTGGGTTAACACCCAGTCTTCTCCCCATAGAATAGAGTTTTACCAACAGAACGCACTGGTCATACAAACACCCTCTTCCAACAACACAAGAGAAGACTCTACACATGGACATCACCAGATGGTCAACACCAAAATCAGATTGATTATATCCTTTGCAGCCAAAGATAGAGAAGCTCTATACAGTCAGCAAAAACAAGACCAGGAGCAGACTGTGGCTCAGATCATGAACTCCTTATTGCCAAATTCAGACTTAAATTGAAGAAAGTGGGGAAAAGCACTAGACCATTCAGGTATGACCTAAATCAAATCCTTTATGATTATCCAGTGGAAGTGAGAAATAGATTTAAGGGACTAGATCTGATAGAGTGCCTGATGAACTATGGAATAAGGTTCATGACATTGTACAGGAGACAGGGATCAAGACCATCCCCATGGAAAAGAAATGCAAAATAGCAAAATGGCTGCCTGGGGAGGCCTTACAAATAGCTGTGAAAAGAAGAGAAGGGAAAAGCAAAGGAGAAAAGGAAAGATATAAGCATCTGAATGCAGAGTTCCAAAGAATAGCAAGGAGAGATAAGAAAGCCTTCCTCAGCGATTAATGCAAAGAAATAGAGGAAAACAACAGAATGGGAAAGACTAGAGATCTCTGCAAGAAAATTAGAGATATCCAAGGAACTTTTCATGCAAAGATGGGCTCAATAAAGGACAGAAATGGTATGGACCTAACAGAAGCAGAAGATATTAAGAAAAAGTGGCAAGAATACACAGAAGAACTGTAAAAAAAAATAGCTTCATGACCCAGATAATCACAATGGTGTGATCACTAACCTAGAGCCAGACAAACTGGAATGTGAAGTCAGAAAGCATCACTACGAACAAAGCTAGTGGAGGTGATGGAATTCCAGTTGAGCTATTTCAAATCATGAAAAATGATGCTGGCAAAGTGCTGCACTCAATATGTCAGCAAATTTGGAAAACTCAGCAGTGGCCATAGGACTGGAAAAGGTCAATTTTCATTCCAATTCCAAAGAAAGGCAATGCCAAAGAATGCTCAAACTACTGCACAATTGCACTCATCTCACACGCTAGTAAAATAATGCTCAAAATTCTCCAATCCAGGCTTCAGCAATACGTGAACCGTGGGCTTCCAGATGTTCAAGCTGGTTTTAGAAAAGGCAGAGAAACCAGAGATCAAATTTCCAACATCTGTTGGATCATTGAAAAAGCAAGAGAGTTCCAGAAAAACATCTATTTCTGCTTTATTGACTATTCCAAAGCCTTTGACTGTGGATCACAATAAACTGTGGAAAATTCTGAGAGAAGATAGGAATATCAGACCACCTGACCTGCCTCTTGAGAAACCTATGTGCAGGTCACGAAGCAACAGTTAGAACTGGACATGGAACAGCAGACTGGTTCCAAATAGGAAAAGGAGTACGTCAAGGCTGTATATTGTCACCCTGCTTATTTAACTTATATGCAGAGTACATCATGAGAAATGCTAGACTGGAAGAAACACAAGGTGGAATCAAAATTGCTGGCAGAAATATCAATAACTTCAGATATGGAGGTGACACCATCCTTATGGCAGAAAGTAAAGAGGAACTAAAAAGCCTCTTGATGAAAGTGAAAGGGGAGAGTGAAAAAGTTGGCTTAGAGCTCAACATTCAGAAAACGAAGATCATGACATCCGGTCCCATCACTTCATGGGAAATAGATGGGAAACAGTGGAAACAGTGTCAGACTTTATTTTGGGGGGCTCCAAAATCACTGCAGGTGGTGATTTCAGCCATGAAATTAAAAGACGCTTATTTCTTGGAAGAAAAGTTAAGACCAACCTAGAGAGTATATTCAAAAGCAGAGACATTACTTTACCAACAAAGGTCAATCTAGTCAAGGCTATGGTTTTTCCTGTGGTCATGTATGGATGTGAGAGTTGGACTGTGAAGAAGGCTGAGCGCTGAAGAATTGATGCTTTCGAACTGTGGTTTTGGAGAAGACTCTTGAGAGTCCTTTGGACTAAAAGGAGATCCAACCAGTCCATCCTAAAGGAGATCAATCCTGGGTGTTCTTTGGAAGGACTGATGCTGAAGCTGAAACTCCAATACTTTGGCCACCTCATGTGAAGTGTTGACTCATTGGAAAAGAGTCCAATGCTGGGACGGATTGGGGGCAGGAGGAGAAGGGGATGACAGAGGATTAGATGGCTGGATGGCATCAGCAACTCGATGGACATGAGTCTGAGTGAACTCCGGGAGTTGGTGATAGACGGGGAGGCCTGGTGTGCTGTGATTCATGGGGTCGCAAAGAGTCGGACACGACTGAGCGACTAAACTGAACTGAACTTCTCCCCAAACTGGCTGTGTGACTTTGGACACCTTATTAACATCTCTGGCTCTCTCTCGTCCTCCATGAAATGATGATAATTATCACTGTACTTGCAGCGGAGGATTCAAATGGTTCAGTAAATGTAAAAAGAGTACTCAGTAGCACATGGTCAGCACTTAAAGTGTAAACTGTCACCTCATCACCCTTGTTTTAGTAGCTTAAATTACTAAATTAGTTTAAGCCATCAGATTAACAAATATAGTCAATGTTTTTCAAGAACAGTGATGATTAAGTGTAGCAAAAGGACTCTCTCCATGCAGTTGGAGGGAGCATGACCTGATACAAGCCTCCTAGAGGAGACTTTGGATTAAAATTTAATAGACATATGTTTATGCATTTATGTACTAGATATCTATTTAGAGAGGTAACTGGGGCTTGGAGAAATACAGTAATGAGCCACAGTCACACAGATGCTAAATGCCAGAAATGGGAATTGAATTGAAGTCTCTCTGGTTTCACGGTCCTACCATGGTCCTACCATGTTAATAAACATATGACAGAAAATGTTCAGTCTCATTAGTTATAAAGAAGCACATATTAAAACAACCCGAGGCCCTTTTCTTCCTATGAAATTGCTGTATATTAGATAAAAATGCCTGTGGTTGGCAAAGTTGCAAGGAAGTGGACAGGCTCACTCACTGGAGCCAGGAGAGTAGAAGTTAACACAATATTTTAGGAGAGCAAGTTGGCAGTACTTGCTGAAACTGTAAAAACAGGTGTACCTGTTACTCAATAATTCCACCTAAAATTTTTCTGGGGGAAAGCATCATGGAAATATAAGGATATCTATGTATAAAACTATCATAGTGTCTGTAGCTGTTAACAATTGGAAACAATCTTAGTTACAATGTAAGGTTTGTTTTTGTTCAGTTGCTCAGTCACATCCAACTCTTTGTGACCCCATGGACTGCGGCACGCCAGGCATCCCTGTCCTTCACCATCTGCCGGGGTTTGATCAAACTCATGCCCATTGAGTCGATGATGCCATCCAACCACTTCATCTGCCTCCCCCTTCTTCTGCCCTCAATCTTTCCCAACATCAGGGAAGACTTTTCCAATGGAAAGAAGCTGGAAGATTGGTGAAGTTAATTACAGAATATTCTTTTCCAATGGCAGATTGATGAATTATGGAATAGTCATAAAATAAAGGACCACTCTGAATTATGGAGAAGAATCAATTTTTACAATGGAGAATGTTTCCCATACTTTTTGTCAAGTTTAAAACACAAGTGGTTAAAAAGCATATACATTAAATAAGGCTAAAAAATCATGTTATTTCATAAGCAGCTTCTATATACTTGTCACTGTTCTTACTGCTTTTTGCTGATTTATTTCACAACGGCTGCTGAGATATGTATCTTTTTTTATTCACCCTTTCAGATTAGGAAACTAGAGAGAAGTTATGTAACTTATCCAAAATTTAATAGCCACTCTGAGCCAGAGCCAGAATTTAAACTCACTTCATCTGCCTCTAGAGCCCCAATCTTTATCCAGTACACTGTGATCTTATTTTCCTAAGATGTTGTTTAGTTGCTAAGTCGTGTCCAACTCTTTGCAAACCCATAGACTGCAGCATACCAGGCTTCCCTGTCCTTCCCTGTCTCCAGAGTTGGCTTAAGCTCATGTCCATTGAGTTGGTGGGCTTTCTTAGTGGCTCAGGCAGTAAAGAATCTGCCTGCGTTTCAGCAGACCTAGGTTTGGTCCCTGGGTTGGAAAGATTTCCTGGAGAAAGGAGTGGCTACCAACTCTAGTATTCTTGCCTGGAGAATTCCACTGGTAGAGAAGCCTGGTGAGCTGTGGTCCATGGTGTTGCAGAGAGTCGGACTATCACTTTCTTAAGTTAAAGACATGTTTAAAATACATTACAAATTAGAGCCGTGTGTTTGTCAAAATATGTAAAAGATAAACATTACATTTTTTCTTTTTTAAGCTATTTTTGTAAACTGTACAGCATTCATACAGTTAGTGTGTAATAGTTTGTAAAGACAGCTTACATTTTCAGGAGAGGAGTTGACAGTCTTGCTGAGCAAGGTTTTCTGATTTTTTCAAAGTTCAGTGCAGGGTTTTGGATTCGGAAATGGGTGGACGCTTGCTCCTTGGAAGAAAAGCTATAACAAACCTAGACAGTGTATTATAAAGCAGAGATGTTACATTGTCAACAATGGTTCATGGAGTCAAAGCTGTGGTGTTTCCAGTAGTCATGTTTGGATGTGAGTGTTGGACCATAAAGAAAGCTGAGTGCTGAAGAATTGATGCTTTTAAACTGTGGTGTTGGAGAAGACTCTTGAGTTCCTTGGCCAGCAAGGAGATCAAACCAGTCAATCCTAAATGAAATCAGTCCTGAATATTCACTGGAAGGACTGATGGTGAAGCCAAGCTCCAATACTTTAGCCACCTGAGCAAAGAGATGACTCATTGGAAAAGACACTAATGCTCGGAAAGATTGAAAGTGGGAGGAGAAGGGGATGACAGAAGACGAGATGGTTGAGTGGCATCATCGACTCTGCAGACGTGAGTTTGAGCAGGGAAGGGGAGATGTTGAAGGCCAGGGAAGCCTGTCTGCTGCGGTTCATGGGGTCGCAAAGAGTCGGACACGACTGAGCGACTGAGCGACAACAGACGGGCAGGTTGGATTGCCTTGCTGGGAGACAGATGTGCTATATGAGGAGGGCTGGGCTGAGGAATCCGGTGTTGCCTTTGCTGTTAGTGGCTGCCTTCATCAGGGCAAATCGTGACCTCTTGGGTTTTGCAGTCTCATGCTGTTGTGACTCCTGCCATGGGAAACAGGCCTGATTCCAAGTGGGGACATAAATAGAATCACGACCAATGAAAGGATAGTTACTTTCTTCTTTCCCAGGCGTGTGTCTGTCCATATCACATTTTATTGGAGTCACTTTGTATGTGCATCAGTGGGAACCAACTGCTATATTGTGATGTCATGTGAGAATGTTTTCCCTTGTGCATGCAGTGAAAAGCTTCTGATAGAATAAGGCTTGTTTACATCCCAAATGTTCTCCTTTTATTCACATGAAGGCTAAAATGAGGAGTGGGGTGGATCAATATGACTGTTCAGTTCGGATTTAGATCTTAAGTGTGTGTATCTTTCCTCCTTAAGCCAACGGATGGTTTTATTCATATTGATTTTGATTAACTTTGCTGTTGAATCAGTTGATATGTAGTTACATCAAAGAACTTTAGAGTAAAGCATAACAATGAGAATTCTTTAAAAAAAGTTTCAGCTGAGAAAAATCCTTTTTTCTGTGTCCCACATTTTTTTATATGCCAATTTAAAACAGTTTCATTTTCTAATGGATAGTATCTTTTTGACACAAAACTTAGTTTTAACATCCAACTTTTAAAAACTTTATATTTACTGTACTTAAAGCTTGGGTAAGCAGATTTAAAATTCTTTTATACAGAGAAAACTGCATAGTTTAAAGGTAATTTCAGGTCAGATTAAAATCTGTTACTTGTCCTCTGGCTCTGAAATCCTGAATTGCTACTCAGACATAGACTTCCTGTGCTCTTTCGTTCGCTAATTTAACCAGGAATTCGTGGTTAGCATGTTCTTGATCGGGCTTCCCAGGTGGCACTTGTGGTAAAGAATCCACCTGCCAATGCAGGAAACATAAAAGAAGCAGATTCAATCCTAGGCTGGAAAGATCCCCTGGAGGAGGGCATGGGAACCCACTCCAGTGTTTTTGTCTGGAAAATTCCATGGACAGAGGAGCATGAGGCTATAGTCCATAGGGTTGCAAAAGAGTCAGACATGACTGAAGCGACTGGGCACTCATGCACACACTCATGTTCTTGATAAAAGCCTGCTGAGATATCATTTTGTTTCTGAAAATAAGGTAAAGCAACATGGAAATGCCCATTTCTCTGATGGTGGAAGTTTTATTGCTAATTAGGTTGCATCTGTGTTACCCTCTTACTGTGCTGCCTTCCCCAGATGATTGCTTGATACCTGTGTTCCTTACCTATGAAAAGGTGAGACTGCAAAGGTGTGTGATAAGTCCCTATGAAGAGTTCTCTTGTTACACTAAAGTTAAAGACATTATCTGTTCGTTCTTCTGTTTGAGTGAAATGAAATCCTCTCCAAAATCAATCCAGGAAGACTCTCCTGTTGAACTGAGAGACTTCCTTTTGTCATAAATTGAAAATGGTATCATTCCTTTTTGCCTCGGGTGACAGAGACCTTGGGTCTTAATTGAGGTGCCTTTCTCATACCTAAAGATAAAAGTGTATATAGATTCTCTGCTCTAAGTTTCCTTTTGGTTGTGCTTTGTCTGTTTTCATAGAGGTTTTAACATTAGAAACTGCTACAAATAATTTTCACAGTTAAGTATAAACAATACGTATAGTCCTCAACTAGAAAAATATGTTTATCTTTTTTTTTATTATATAAATACTGTGATGTAGGAGTTTGGCAAGTTGAGATGTGTGGAACTTTTTATCCTATATTCCTGTGTTGAAAGTTCAATTATGTATAAACCTTGGAAAATGGAAATGTTTTAAAAGTTTCTTTGGTGACTATTTGAGTGTTAGTTATAACACTAAATGTTCAATGCATTGATCTGTGCTTAACTCAAGCATATCCCAGACACAAAGTAGTCTATTTCCTCTCTATCTCTCACTGTTTATCTTTTCCTCAAAGATATTTCTTATAGAGGACAGACTGAAAAAGCAGAATCAACCAAATATTCATAAATAGGAGGATTCACAAATTGTGCTTTATTCAGATTGTGAAACTTACATAGCAGTTTAAAGAAATGAGAAATATACTAATACAGTCGTTATCAAGTCATATTGATAGTCAAAAAGTGAAACTGTAAAATATATTCAGTTTAGCACCAAAAATTTAAAATGCATTTTTCTCAAGAATATAATTATGAATATAGATTCTCAACAAATTTTAGAAATTCCTATCTAATTTCCTTCTCCAGGAAGGAATTGTAGTATTTATGGACATCCAGAAGGACTTTTTTTCTGTCATGTTTCAATCTTTTTATACATTTTTAAATTTGGAACTTCTATATTTAAAAAGTAATATATTAAAGTGCCAAACATGAGTAGCCTTAATTATATCTCTAGCTTTAAAAACAGCATTAATGTCCTAGGTGGATTCTGTGCTTTGCGGACACAATTCTAGGACATTGAGAAAGAGGAAACGATCATTTACTCAAAATAATAATTTAAAAAAACTTTTACTATGAAATGTTTCTTTTTATACAGATATCTCTTGTTCTTCTGTTGCCCTTCCCGAAGCGTTAAGAAATCATGGAAATTTTAAGATAACGGTACAATGACTGTGGGTTGAGGCAAAGCTAAATTGGACCAAAGTCAGCTTGGCAAATTGTCATGCTGTCTTTGTATTTATTTCTTTCAACTTTAACACCCACAATTTATTAAGTGAGACAGAGGATACAAGAGGAAGCTCAGAATCCTGTTTGGATACCGTTTAGAAGGAAGCCAGCTCTTTATGGGGCAGCCCCTTCCTCTTCGCCACTGGCCAGGAAAACCATCTTTCTGTTTAAAACCTATTCAATCTGAGAGAGGTGGGGTGACTTCGGGAAGGAAGGTGACCTCTCCCTTGTAAAGTGGAAAGACTCTGTCCTCCACCCGCCCCACGCCGTGACTTATTCAACTCATTTCCACCACTGTTTATAAGAACACTTGTGTTGAACGCTTGTAGTGACAGCAGTAGTCATTTACAATATAGCTCAAACATCATGCCCTCAAATTTCCTATGTTATTTCAAATCTTTGATCATTACAATCCCAAATGGAGCTTTTGGTCAGCTCAAGTTTGCCTCTTCTCTGTTAGTTAGCAGAGATGTTTTGAACAAACCAGAAGTTTAATAATACATATGCTACTCTGGTGTACAATATAAGCATTGCTGCCTGCTATCAAATCTGAAAAGAAAATGCCTTAATGGGAGCCAGGTCATTTCCAAAATGATACAGCGACGTTTTTCTAAGATGCCTTAATTTCTAGGGTACACAAGTAGTTTGATATATGGAACTGATGTACATGCTGGCTGAGGGAGACCATCAGTGAAACTTGTTTAAACTTTGATGGTTTATCAGCAAGTTGTTCTTTTAAAATGTATTTGAATTTTGACCTCAACTTTAGCTATGCTGATTTATTTAATTTGCTTTGTACATGGCTGTGAAATACTGGTCATTCTTTAAAAACTGGCTCCTTAATTCACTTCTTTAAGGTATTTTGTAAGATTTATATAATAATGTCTTTAAATTATATTTTATATTTTATAAATGTTGTTATGAAACTATTTTAGAAGATCAAGAACAGAAATTGTAAGGACCTAATAGAAGCAGAAGAAATTAAAAAGTAGTGGCAAGAATACACAGAAGAACTACACACAAAAAAAGTTCTTAATGACCCAGATAACTATGACAGTGTGATCATTCACCTAGAGCAGGACATCCTGGAGTGCAAAGTCAAGTGGGCCTTAGGAAGCATTCTGTGAACAAAGCTGGTGGAGGTGATGGAATTCCAACTGAGCTATTTAAAATCATAAAAGATGATGTTGTTACAGTGCTGCACTCAGTATGTCAGCAAATTTTGGAAAATTAGCAGTGGCCACAGGAATGAAAAAAAAGTCAGATTTCATTCCAGTGAGATGGAAGGAAATCTATGACAAACCTAGACAGTGTATTAAAAAGCAAAGACATCACTGCCAACAAAGGTCCATCTAGTCAAAGCTATGGTCTTTCCAGCAGTCATGTATGGATTAAGAGTTGAACCATAAAGAAGACTGAGTGCTGAAGAATTGAGGCCTTTGAGTCGTGGTGTTTGAGAAGACTCTTGAGAGTTGCTTGGACAGCAAGGAGATCAAACCAGTCCATCCTAAAGAAGATCAGTTCTGATATTCACTGGAAGGACTGATGCTGAAGCTCCACTACTTTGGCCACCTGATCGAAGAGCCGACTCACTGAAAGTGACCCTGATGCTGGAAAAGATTGTAGGCAAAAGGAGAAGGGGTTGACAGATGAGTTGATGAGATAGCATCACCAGCTCAGTGGACATGAATGAGATAGTGAAGGACAAGGAAGCCTGGCGTGCTGCAGTCCATGGGGTTGCAAAGAGTCAGACACTGCTTTGCAACTGAACAGCAACAATTTTATAAGATATATTTAATATTTTTATAAAATAAAATACTGTATTAAGACATTTTATCCTACCACCCTCGTTTGGAAGTAACTGTAAGTTTACAGAAATGTTGCAAAGATGATACAGAGTTCCCATATACCCTCACTGAGTTTCTTCTCATGTTGACATCTTATATTGCCATGATGCATTTATCAAAACTAAAAAAAAAAAAAACCCTGACATTATCCATTACTATTATTAACTAAACTCTGGTCTTTATTTAGATTTCACCAGTTTTTCCACTAATGTCCTTTTTCTGTTCCAGGATCCAACCCAGGGTACCACATTGCGTTTTATCATCTAATCTCCTTAGTCTTCTGACTTGCGGCAGTTCCAAGTTTTCTTTTTTCCCATGACCTTGGCAGTCTCAAGTAGTACTTGCCAGAAATTTTGTAGAATATTCATCATTTCTTAACAAAAATGTTTAACCTCTGGGATTTTTGAACGAAAGCCCTGGTAGACTTAGTAATAGTTTGTACCACCAATTTTCCACTCATATATCAGTTTCAGCCTGGTGATTATTTCTTTTAAAATTTTTCTTTTTTTTTTATTCATTTATTTTTTTATTGGAGAAGCCTGGTGATTGTTACTTTAGCTTCTTATCAGTTATAGAAGCACTTTAGGATTAAAAGTTGATTTATGATTAATATTTATATGATTTAATTTTGTTTAATATTGACTTCAACTGTGTATGCATTTTATATTCTCAGTGTTGGCAGCTTCTTCAGTTTAAACCCCACAGAAAGTTTGTGTTTTATCTGTTGTTTATCAGATTCGAGATGGACAAACAAACTGTTACGTGCTGAAGAATAAAGATTTAGAACAAGCTTTTAAAGGAGTTATTTACTTGGAGATGGACCTCATATATAATCCAGTAAGTCTAACTAAACTACCTCCCAACTTCTTTGTACCAAAAGTAAAATGTGGCCAACCTGAAGAGATTCAAATCACTATAAAATGTTTCAGAATTTTTACAGCTACAGAAAAAATAGTGTTTTGAAATTTAGCCAAAAAAAAAAATCAGTGCTGGACAGTCTCATATTAATCCTGTTGGCCCAATAGAATTGATGGTGTGTAATTCTCAATAAATCAATGTACACACGTGTTCCCCATCCTGTACCCCCCTCCCACCTCCCTCCCCATACCATCCCTCTGGGACGTCCCAGTGCAGTGTATACCAGTGGCAGATTCATATTGATATATGGCAAAACCAATACAATGTTGTAATTAACCTCCAATTAAAATAAATAAATTTATATTAAAAAATAAATAAATGTAAAAAAAAAGAAATAAGAGGAAAATTAGGTTCTTGGCTTTATCAACTTTAATCTTCTTCCATTGATGATTGAACAGAGTGTTTTCAAGCCTCTATGTTATTTAACTATTATAGTAGATGCTCTATAATCAGACATTATCAGGACAAACAGTTAATGGAAAACAGCAGTAAAAGGAGGATTTTTAAAAATGCATCTTGCACTTTTAGCATAAGATAAAATACATGAGTATATATTCCCTGCCAGTCTTTAGGTGCAGACTTGAAACCTTTTTTCTAATAGCATAGACTTAATATTTTTAGTTCTACAATGTATTCCTTGCATACATACACCTATAACATCTCTAAATTCTAATTTCAGTTTCTTGAAAGTAGAGATATTCTTTAAAGATACAGAACAGTCTGAATGTTCTAGGTTATTTTTCCATAAAATCATCACCTCAGTAGCAGTATATTTGTAGTAACTGACCTTTCTCAACACTTTCCAGAACAACATTGATTTCAAGTCTTTTGATCTGTATTAGGGCTTCCTGGTGGCTCAGCAGTAAAGAATCTGCCTGCAACGCAGGAGACCCGGGTTTAATCCCTGGGTGGGAAAGATCCCCTGGAGAAGGAAATGGCAACCCACTCCACTATTCTTGCCTGGAGAATTCCATGGACAGAGGAGCCTGGCGGGCTACAGTCCATGTTGTCTCAAGAGAGTCGGACACGACTAAGCAACTAATACTTGTATAATATATCAATAATCTCTATAATAATTAAAATATACAATTACAGTATTGGACAAAATTGGCATAAACAGGTTTATGAATTATTAGTGCATTTGGTTCTGATGGACATACAGTTCAACTGTTGGGAGCAGAAATTCCTAGGCGTGCGGGAACGTGGCTTGCTTAGCTGTGAGCATTCCTTTGTCATGGTATCCGCAGCAGGTTCTAGAACGGGAAGGGACAGCACAGGTTAGTTAGTGGGGTCCATGAATATAGGATAGTGGTGCCTTTACAGTAATTAGAAGAATGGCTGCCATTTATCACCCACCTACAATGTCCCAGGCTCTGATACTGTTTCATTTCATCCCCAGAAGAAGGCTGGTCCATAGCGATCTGAATGTCATCTTATGATGAGAAAATGGAATTAAAGAGGAGAACTGATTTGCTAATAAATGAGCGAGTTAGGATCCAGATGCAGGTCTTCCCGACTCTTCTCCCTGATGCTACACTGCTGATTCTTTGCCTTGTTTAAGAGATTATTCATAAAATCAGTAGCGGGGAAGTTTGATACTTTCTTCCTGGAAATGTCAGGACTCTGGGCCCAGGCTCCAGTATGCAGGTCTGCTGTTACTTCTTTTCTTCCCCACTGAACATTTCCCTTCAAGGAGAACCTCTGGAGCGTGTTACACACAGATCACCCTGCATCTCCTGTTTTCTGGCAAGGACGTGTATATAGAATATGCACACATGTAAAACTGGAGTTTTAGGAGGGAAACAGCCTTAAACTGTTAGTTCAGTAATGTTCTAGTTATCCATCTGATATAGAAGAAAAGGACTTGAATTTTACTTTTGAGGTTTTTCCCTTAGTATAGTCATTTGGACAGACCACAAAATCTCTCTGACCCTCAGTTTATTCCCTAAAAACAGGACTAAGATGACTCATGTACTTATTTTTCTGGATCATTGAAAGGAAATGAGATTCTCTATGGGAAAAAAATGTTTTTTATAAGCCGGAAACTGATTTTCACATTGCAAGGTATTACTGACAAAGGGATAGTTCAAAACCATGATTGGAAGGGAAGTTTGACTTTTAGAGACTTTAGTTGGAGGACTTTGTGAGTCAATCTCTGCAGTGGCTTAAAAAAAGTCTCTTCAATTTGCAGCGTGGGAAGAGCCCCCATAGTCTCCAGTCTGACCTCCAGTCTCATCACTCATGACAGTGATGTTCATGAAGTGAGACCCCAGAAGCCCTTGCCAAGCACCAGGGCACCCCTAGGTCTCTGCTCCCCACCCCTACCCAAGCCCTTAGGGTCAGAAGTTGTTGGTTTCTAGGGCTTCTCAGTCATTCGAGAGAGAGTGAAATCCATCTCAGTGCTTCTGTTTTTAACCCTCATGTTTCTTTCTAGATCAAAGCAATATTCGGACCTTTACTCCCAGAGAAAAGCGGTTTGTTGAAGATGGCCGCAAGCTGTCTAAAAAGGTAGGTCAGGGCAGTAGCCTGGCTTGTTGGTACTCAGCACCAGCACCTGGAGTACTTACTACTCATGACTTGGTCTCATCTTCCCTCCCTCTCCATTCCTCCTCCCTCCTCCCTCTCTCCACTTTTCCCCCCATCATCTCCCCTTTCCTCCCTAGATGAGGACTTGGGTTGGATTCAGTAAAGAAGGGAAAGACTGAGAACATATCTGTTGGATGATGCAGGGAGTGTCAGCCCTCCATTCATCCCTGAACTGTGTTGTAAACAAGAATTCTGAGCACCAAGCCTCCATAAACCTCCTGAGTGTCCTGGGCACCTCCACCCTCCTTCCATCACAGCCATGCTTTTCTCCATCCTTGCACATTTCAGAGAGGCATTTTGCTTATGACGTCCATCATACAGTTAAGCTGGTGGCTCTTTCAAGATGTCCAGCCTCAGATTCACCCACAGATCCTCCCACTTCTGTTTTGCCTAAATTTGAGATGTATCAGCATTTTACCCCTGGTGGAATTAATCCTCACTCCCCCTGCCAAGGGCCCTTAATTCCTCTCTCATCAGCTCAACAGAAAGTGAAGATCAGGGCTGAGTAGAGGAAGTTTCACATTTTTCTTACCACGACCTTTCCAGTTCTTTTCAGAGCCCCTCCCTGTTCTAGTCCAACACAGTTCAGGATTTCACTCCGTACTTATTGTCCCTCTTCAGTTGTGTAACAGCGTGTCCCCTTTTTAAGGTGTTTATGACTTCCACCACTTCCTGTGGGGTGAGCAGCTGGGGATTACATAAAGCAAGTTAAATATAAAGGCAGCTTACCATCCTTTGGTTTCCCATGAACTTCTGGACACACTGGGGAAAGGCCTTAAACCTCTTTTGAAGAGAGCGTCCGCGTGTTTTGTTTTGGTCTGCCACAACATGGAGTGTAATATTTATTTTGTGTAATCGGAGTCAGTGGCTTTATTATTGTATTACTATTGCCTTTTGCTCTGTTTACTTGAAAAATTAAAACCTGAATTGAGGTAGGTGGCATTGCTGTTTTTGCAAACAGTTTGAAATAAATCTACCTACATCTGGGAGAAAAGACTGCCTGTGCCAAACAGGACCTTCACCTCCATGTGAGGTGGCTTTGGGAGGTGGGAGCATCAGGGGATTTGGGGCTGAGACCCTGGGGTATGTTAGATTTCTCCCTCAGGGCCTCTCACCACTAAGTGTCCCCAGATGGTTGCAAAGTTGAAACCTGTACTTGTGACTCAACTACTTAAAATCTCTTGGTATGTACCAGGCACTGTTCTAAGCCCTTCAAGTGTCTCCACAACCTCCAAGGTTAGCACTCCTATGTCAACCTCATTGAATAAGAGAGGTTAAGAAACTGGCCCAATGTCACACAGCAAAGAGGTGGGAGAGCTGGATTCCCTCCCTAGAAATTTACTTTGCTGTGTTGCTGCTGTTGTTCATTCGCTCAGTCATGTCCAACTCTTTGTATCTCCATGGACTACAGCATGCTAGGCTTTCCTGTCCTTTACTATGTCCCAACTCGTGTTCATTGAGTCGGTGATGCCATCCAACCATCCCATCCTCTGTCACTCTGTCCTCCTGCTCCCAGTCTTTCACAGCATCAGGGTCTTCTCCAGTGAGTTGGCACTTCATGTCAGGTAGCCAATGGATTGGAGCTTTATAGACTTTCTTCTAGATGTGATGAGCTAGAATGCGTGTAGATTTCTACTAAAACTACCCAGTTCCTTCCAAACTAAAAACTAAACAGCACAAATCCTCACTCTATTCTATCTTTCTCAAATACACACACATACAAATTCACACACATCACATGCCTGATGACTGTATTTTTTACCAGCTCAGTTTTGTGTTGAACATTATTGACACAGCCTGTTCTCCTTCGAAGGAACTATAAAATGCATTGGATTTTCTTTTCCTCCCTGAATGTTCATGTTTCAAAAATGAATTCTAGAAAAATTTTAGGACTCTTCTTTATGTTTTGTTAACTAGTGGCTATACAGACTATAATTCAAATGACCAAGCCATCTGATCTAAAGAGAATAACTGAAGTATGTGACTCTTTCCCTGTTTTCCATTTTTTTAAAAATCAGATCTTATCCAGAGATGTAGACCGAGTGAAGAGACTCACCATGGCCATATGGAATACAATGCAGTTCCTCAAAAGCTGCTTCCAGTGGGAATCCACGCTGAGGAGTACAGTAGCATTCATGGTAAGGTTTCTTAAAAAAATTCAGATTATTTGTTCTGAGTCCCAAATCCAAAGGCAGATGAGTTTTATTATACTTAGATGAAACAGAATGGTGTGTTTCAGCATATAAGCTGAAGTTTATACCAGTAAGGAAACAAAAAATGAAGGATATACAGGCACCTTCTTAAAATATATTTTGTAGGAGACATAGGAGACTATGTAGGAGGTTTCTTTCTAAGACCATCCTTATCAGATTTATCCTTGGAAATCCCTTGACTTACCCAACTCATGATTTAGTCACTCAATCGTGTCCAACTCTTGCAACCCCATGGACTGTAGCCCTCCATGCTCCTCTATCCATGGGATTCTCCCAGGCAAGAATACTGGAGTGGGTTGCCATTCCCTTCTCCAGGGGATCTTCCCAACTGAGGGATCAAACCTGGGTCTCCTGCTTTGTGGGCAGATTCTTTACCCACTGAGCCACCCAACTCATACTCATATACCATCTCCTGATAGGCTTCCCTGATAGCTCAGTTGGTAAAGAATCTGCCTGCAATGCAGGAGACCCTTGTTCAATTCCTGAGTTGGGAAGATCTGCTGGAGAAGGGATAGGCTACCCACTCCAGTATTCTTGGGCTTCCCTTGTGGCTCAGCTGGTAAAGAATCCGTCTGTAACATGGGAGACCTGGGTTTGGTCCCTAGGTTGGGAAGATCCCCTGGAGAAGGGAAAGGCTGCCCACTGCAGTATTCTGGCCTGGGGAATTCCATGGACTGTATAGTCCATGGGGTCGCAATGAGTCGGGCATGATCTGAATGTTCTTGTGGTGGTGGTTATAGCCATTTGTTTAATCACTACATGGGTCTGTTTCTCTCCTTCTGTGCCCCTAAGTGCCAGTGTTTTTTGGAAAATGGCAGATGAACAATCACATGACTAAATGAAGACTGACTTGCTCTAATTTATGTTTTAAGTAAATCAGTGACAGACTTTGGTATAAAAAACATATGTTCACATCAAACCTCTTGAGTCATAACTGATTACTACAACTTGACTCAACAGCACTGAAGAGAACCATGATGTCTGTGAAATACACTTTTATACCATTGGCCCTTCCTTATGAGCATGCTAAAATCACAGAATCTCAGACCTGCACGTGATCTTCAAACCACCTGGGTCAACCTCCGAGAGTCCCAGAATCTAGTAGGGACTTGAAAGTTATTAATGGCACAGCGTCCTCACTTTGCATCTTGGGGTATCCTCCCTTGTCTGTAAAGGAACTTGTCATTGATCAGATTGGTAGCATCCGGCGTGGGAGGAGGAAAAAAAAGAAAACAGTTGCTCAGCTGCTCTTCTTGCGCCTTCTGTATTATGCCAGTAGTACCCAACCTTTTTGATACCAAGGACTGGTTTCATGGAAGACAGTTTTTCTATGGACCAGGGGTGGATGGTGGGGGGATATTCCAGGATGATTCAAGTTTATCACATTTATTGTGCAGTTTATTTCTCTTCTTATTACAGCAGCTCCATCTCAGGTCATCAGGCATTAGATCCCAGATGTTGGGGACCCCTGGGTGATGTCATTAACTTCTGTCCCCTGTACAGGTCACTGACCTAATACGTGTGTGGGCAGTCTAGTCATGATCGTGGCTCTTCTGTCCCCTGCACCCTATCATCCAGCTCATTCCTACCCACCAGGCATGTCTGCATGAAAAAAAAAGTCAGTCCCAGAGATCGGTGGGTTCAAAGTCACTTCCACTGTTATTACGTAGGCAGGGTACTGGCTCCACAAGAGGCCTTTTCTCAGCCATTAGGGCTCATCCTATTTTGTCCTTGTTAATGCTAGTTTTTCATTGGTTTGGGAGGCAGAAGTTCTGGGACGGCTGCAGCCTTGGCCTTTAACATCCTTTTTCTTTGGTTTAAGGTTGCTCGACCAATTGGCCTTGGTTACACCATGAAGAAGGGTTTCTTTAATCCCTATCTGACTTTGACTGGGGGTCGATTCACCCACTTTCCTTTCTCACATTCCCCTTCAGCTGGTGGCTGCTTCTCTCCAGTCTCCCTGTCTCTTTTTCCCACCTGAATTCTCTTTACAGACTTTCCAGGGAACGTTCTCTGTGATTCTGGGCAAAAGAGGCCAGTTACTGCCACTGGTGGCTTCTTCCACTCAGCGCCCGGGCCAGCCGCTTGGAAGAGGAAAGGGTTTCCTCTTTCTGGAGCTTAGTTTCTGGCACTGGGATTTTTAGAAAAACAAGAGATCTGTTGCACTGGATTATGTAGGGGGATGACAGAAATGATTAATGGGCTGTCGGCGTGATCTGAAGAAAGATTACCACAAGTGAATAGAAGTAAGTTGTTTCATGGAGGGGGCTTCTACCCGGGAAGCGAGCCTTGGCAGCGGGGCCGCTTCTGCACCGCCTGCCACCTGAGTGAACCCTCCTTGCCTACACGACGTCGCAGAGTTCTCTGCCAGCCTGGCTGCCAGGCTCAGGCTGGCACATGGCCTTTGAACATCCCTCCGTCCCACAGAATGAAAGATACAGGGGTGCTCTTCTTGCTGGTTTGCCAGAATGCGATTTTGCAGGAATCCCTTGGGAGCATCCAGGACTTTGAGAGGCCCAACTGAGTGTGGATAGGGGACATTTTCCACTGGACCTCACTGGAAAAATGCAGAGTCAATTACCAGTGATCCATGCATCCACACTTTCTCTCTCTCTCTCTGGGTTGTCTTGAGAGCTTCACTCAGATACGCTTAATTTTCTGTTGTCCTTTGGAGTTCGACTTTTGAATGACTGTCTCACGTTGACCCTGAACCAGCCATGGCAGATCTCAAGAGATACTGCAGAAGTAGACGTGCTATCTCCCTTCCCTAAGTTGCGGATTTGTGATTTCATTCAGGAATGTTTTTGTCACTACCATCATGGGCACTCCAAAACTACTTATGCTCCGCAACACAAGAACACCTAAAGAAAATGCATTATTAGGATAAAATACAAAATGTGGCACAGCCTCCCTTATTTATTTATTTAATAAGATCACGGGTAGCTGAGCCTTCCTATTTTTCGGAAGACATTTTGCTTTCGTGGCTCTTGCTTACAGACTTAACATCAGCTGCTTGTGGAGGACTGATGGGGGAAGCCACACTCGGGGGGTGCCACTGGCTGTGTCCCTGACTCTGGAGGGCTCCCTTCAGGTTGGTCTTTTGGCCGAATGTTGGGTCCCCCAGTGACCTGGGCCAGACAGGGAGGAGGGGAGACTCTAATGCTGAAGCCTGGCTCCCCTCCTCCCATCCCCTCTTGGGAATACCAGATTTGTCTTGTGGGGTATGGTACAAACATTCTCCTACACTCTGCTGAAGACAGACTTCTGCTCCTGGTCCTGATTCATCCATGTGATGCCTTCGTTCATGCTTCTTCCACTTGCCCTGATGTTACAGGGGCAGAACAATTTTTGTGCTGTCTGAGACAATGTCTTTTTTTTTAAAAAAAATTTAATTTCTTAAAAAAAAATTTATTCATGTATTTGGCCCTGCTGGATCTTAGTTGCAGCATTTGGGGTCTTCGCTGGGTCATGTAGAAGCTTTCAATGCAGCCCCTGAACTCTCTTGTTATGTGCTTGGGCTTAGTTGCTCTGTGGTTTGTGGGATCTTAGTTCCTCGACCAGGGATCAAACTCACGTCCCCCGCATGGCAAGATGGATCCGCTACCACTTTGCCAGCAGGGAAATCCCTGAAGCGAGGTCTTAAAGCAAGGATTTATTTAACAGTAGGACTGCATGTAAAAGGCTTTCTCTGTTAGAAATTAGGATGAGTGCTATTTGAGGGTTCATTGCCCAGATGTGAAAAGAACCAGGTTGGTTGAACCAGTCTCCACTGGGGCTGTCCTTCCCCTAGAGGTACAGCACTGCAAGCTAAGGGCAGAACTCTAGGAATTTTTGTTCACTTCTGTTTTGTCAGATAACATAAAGTTGCATTACTAACATCATGTCTGTGTGTCTATTTTCAGCTGATAAAAAGCAGGAATGTTATAGGATCATGTTTAGGATATTCTGGCTGTTAATTTTAAGACTTTATGAAAGCAAGCCATACATTTTCTAAGGAATCCTGTGGATGTGTATATGAATATATCATATCTTGTTGAAAGCGGGAGTTAAAGGAAAGCAGCCTGTTGAGATCTAGGTCTAGAATCATGGGAGAAAAAGAAAACCTAGGTCCATGTGGTGTCCAGTGAGAAGCAGATGAACAAACATGAGAAAATTTATCTTTTTCGGCTGTCTAAGCATCAGCCTACCCCACTGGGGATGAATCCCCTCTCCACGTAAGATGGGTGGTTCTATTCCCCATACTAAAAGAAGAAAGTTATCTTCAATTCCCTGACACCTGCTATGTGAGTGTTGCTATATACTGTTTGCTGCTGCTGCTGCTGCTGCTGCTGCTAAGTCGCTTTAGTCGTGTCCGACTCTGTGCGACCCCATAGATGGCAGCCCACCAGCCTCCCCCATCCCTGGGATTCTCCAGGCAAGAATACTGGAGTGGGTTGCCGTTTCCTTCTCCAATGCATGAAAGTGAAAAGTGAAAGTGCAGTCGCTCAGTCGTGTCCAACTCTTAGCCACCCCATGGACTGCAGCCCACCAGGCTCCTCTGTTTAATTCATTGTTATTGTGAGGAATTAATTGTGGACTTTTCCTTTAATTTTTCTTGAAGTATAGTTTTACAATGATTTACAATGTTGTGTTAGTTTCAGGTGTATATCAAAGTGATTCAGTTATATGTATATATGTCTATTCTTTTTCAGGTTCTTTTCCCTTATAGGTTATTACAAGATACTGTGTATAGTTCCCTGTGCTATACAGTAGGTCATTGAATGTGAACTTTTTTATAACAGTCAAATTCTAAATCACACTCTATAGGCTTGAAGGTTTTTTTTGTTGTTGTTAGGATAATTAGGGGAAATCTTGTTCATTACTGCTTTTGAGTCTTTCTCCTTCCCCTAAGTTTTCTAGATGTTTTTTCTTACTATGTTATATTTTCTGAGCTGGACATGGTTTAAGTTAAATTGTTTTTTGCTCAAAATTTCACAATCTAGTTTCTCCAATTAAAAGACAAGTTCATATGAGGTGTCAGCTTATTGACAGAGGCCACATGTAGCTGAAGCATCATGTCTAGAAGAAGCATATCTGTATATTTCCATATGAATGGATTTTTAAAATATACATGGTGTTTTATATGCATGCTCATGATCATTCCCAGTCACAGGCTTTGAACTCTAGGGATAACTAGTGGCTCATGTCATTTCAGTGTTTACTGCATGTCAGGCACCGTCCTAAGCATGTCATAAATGTCCATTCATTTAGTTCTTACAACAACCTGCAGGTGTAGGTGCCAATTACAGTATTTCCTTCTTTTTACAGATAAGAAGAATGAGTATTTCCTTCTTTTTACAGATAAGAAGAATGAGCCCATGGAGGTTAAATAAAGGTTAATAATAAGGGAACAGAGCTCATATGCTTTTAAGAGGCAGAGCTGAGATTTCAACTCAGACCATCAGAATTTAGAGTCCTCGCGCTTAACCATTGGGTAACACTGCCTCTTACATATGCCAAAGGTGCAGTGATTGTAGCCTTTGTGTTTCAGGGACCCTTGTATCCAGGACCCTTGTCCTTAGAGCCAAATACACGAACTGTGGTCCTTGTGTTTAGATAGATGATAGATGATAGATGGATAATGACTCTTCCCAGGTGGCACTAGCAGTAAAGAACTCGCCTGCCAGTGCAAGAGACGTAAGAGGGCTGGGTTTGATCTATGGGTCAGGAGGATTCCCTGAAGAAGGGAATGGCACCCCCCTCCAGTATTCTTGCCTGGAGAGCCCCATGGACAGACAAGGCTGGCGTGTTGCAGTCCATAGTATTCCAAAAAGTCAGACTGCTGAAGTGACTTAGCACGGTCACATAATAACTCCAGGAACAAACATAGGTGTCACTTCCTATATGTATCTAGATATTACGAATAGGAGTTAAGCCTGTCCCAAGATGCTTTGGGAGAGAGAAACCGTCAATATATGGGTAAGCACCAATCTCAGATATTGTCATTATATTCACAAGAGCTGGAATTAAAGAAGCAAAAGGTGAAAATGTCTGTAGCCTCTTTGGGGTGCATCCCTGACTGTGGGAATCACATGCTTATGACATCCTTGGAATTCAGCTTCATGGTCTGGAAAACCTCAGTGCTTGGTTCTAGACTAAGCCCCAAGTTGAGGACTGAGTTATCTTTTCCCACTTTTGGAGGAAGCTCTTAGATGATGTGGAAAGATTTTCGAGGGGGAGAGTGAAGAGTGAAAAGAACTAAAGGAAGGAACCATGGAAGAAATCCATTTTTTTCAGATTTTCTTCAGGTATTTCAAGTTGTTCAGAATAAGGGCTAGGAGTCAAGAAGAGTGACTGTCTACATTGGTAAATTATTACAGAATATCTTAAAGCAATATCATTCAGAGGTGTTAGCCTAATTTTCCAGTGTGGGAGGACCTATATTTCTAGTGTATATTCCCATGTCTAGTGCAAATGCATTGTTTGATGATAGTTAAAAGGAATTGAATTTTTTTAAAAAAGATAATTTTGTATCTTGATACTTATATTGTTCAATCATCTGTCTGAGTTTTTGTTTTTCTCTTGCTACTGCTGCTGCTGCTAAGTCGCTTCAGTCGTGTCCGACTCTGTGCGACCCCATAGATGGCAACCCAACAGGCTCCCCCGTCCCTGGGATTCTCCAGGCAAGAACACTGGAGTGGGTTGCCATTTCCTTCTCCAATGCAGGAAAGTGAGAAGTGAAAGTGAAGTCGCTCAGTTGTGTCCGACTCTTAGCTACCCCATGGACTGCAGCCCAGCAGGCCCCTCCGTCCACGGGATTTTCCAGGCAAGAGTACTGGAGTGGGGTGCCATTGGCTTCTCCGTGTTTCTCTCTTAGGTAACTGTATGTTACAAGCCCCAGTATTGTCTATAAAAAGACCTAAGGTTGTCTCATGGCATAAATGCATTGATTTTTTCATGTGACAGAAAATATTTGCTTGACAGTTGGCATAATTAGAAGATTATTTTAAATAGCAAAGATCTCCTAATGCTGTCAAAAAAAAAGTTGCACTTCTATAGTTTTGTTTTTCCACCAATCTTTCAAGCACTTACCTCTTGTATCAGGGAGAGAAGTCTGTGGGGCATTTTTGATGGATTCCTTATTTATTAAATTTTTACTTGGATCTTTGATGTTAAAAAGCAATCTAAGTCTACCATATATCAATGGGTATCTTCATAAAGCTATGCTTTTAACATCTGTGACTTTTTTCCTGTATTTCTTGATTGTAAGAAACTGAAGAATTAATTCTTCAGAGTTGACAAGTCCTGCAATATGATATATAACTTAAAGCATCAATCAACCACCCCTCCCATGAGGTTAAAATACAGTTCTCCATTTTCATGCTGCTAGCTTCTACCTAACACATACAGAATTCTTAGCTTTTAGGGATCCTATAATTTTGAGAAGTGTGAAATGATTTCACATCGAAACTGAAAAACAACAGCAACTGTAACAGAACAAACCTTTCCATCATGCATGCATGTGTGCGTACACACACACACACACACACACAGCACTGAGAAGCAGAGGGCATTTGGGAAGCAAAACTTATACTGCTGGATGTTTTCTGAGAACAGTTTGAAAAAATTTCATGAGACCTGGAGAAGTGCCCCTTCAAATTCAGATTGAATTTACTTTGGTACAAATGACTACAGTGGAGGGTTTGTTTTCAGATCGGCCTATATGCCCAGTGCTGGACATACTGTTTAGCACAGGGAGCTCTGCGCAGTGTTAGGTGGCAGCCTGGATGGGAAGGGAGTCTGGGGGGAATAGACGCATGTATGTGTTTGGCCCAGTTGCTCTGCTGTGCACCCGAAGCCATCACAACCTTGTTAATCGACTATAAAAAAAAAAAATTCACAGTTACCATCACCATTTTGTGTTGGAAAAAAATTTTTAGGCATCTTAAATGCTACAAAAATGTATACTTTATGCAAAAATCTCTAGGTATATTACATAGGATGGTTAAGATATTTGCCAGTTTATTATTTTTCTATTTAACATGATCTCCAAAACCTTCCTTTTCACAGAGGACTAGCCAACATACTTTCAGAAATACCGTAAAGTTCTTTTTCAGCAATTTTTTCATAAGAACAATCCATTATTGTACATTGTGATTGTAATTTTTTACAACATAATTGCACCTTCTGTTGACGTCTTCTCAGGCATTAACTAATTATGCCATTTAATAAAATTACAGTAATTGCATTAAAAGATTATCTGTTGAAAATTTAAAAGGACACTCTTAGCTATTTTAGCATATTTCATGTTTATATTTTCGATTTCATAATTGAATTGCACTTCCAGACAGAATTCTAGCTATACTGAATGAAATCAGTTGGTATTTTGGAGCATCCCAGTTTTGACTAGTAAGCGTTCGGTCTTAGTCTTTTAAATTCTAGTTTTTTAAATTCATAACAAGCATATGTTGTCATGGCCTGTGGCTAATCAGCGGATGGTTCTGGTAGGCACAGCCCCTCATGGGGACTCTCTCATCTCTACCCACTGCCTTTCCTGCACTTTCTCTTGGGAGGTATTTGTAAGCACACACTTTTTCACCTTCTCTGAATTTTCTGGTTAGAGACCGTTGTTCTTTGCAGGGTCCAGAAAATTCAGTCTAGTTCACTCTGCTGTCTAGAGATACCCTACTGTTAATTTGAACTTGATCCTGACTCTCGGAACTTAAATCTTCGAGAAAGAAAAGACTTGAGTGACCACGTTACTCCTCGCCCCCAGCCGTGTTCCACAGCCTCCTTCAAGCTTGCCCGGCTCCCTCCTTCCTGTTTCCCTCCCTCCCTTTCCACAGCTGTTTGTCCAGTGTTAGATACTGAGATGCAGTGATGAAATGATCCTAGTAAGTCCTCTGTCATCTATCCTGGGCTTCCCTGGTGGCTCAGTGGTAAGGGATCCATCTGCCAGCAGGAGATGCCGGTTCAGTCCCTGGGTCAGGAAGATCTGCTGGAGGGGGGCATGGCAACCCACTCCAGTATTCTTGCCTGGAGAGTCCTGTGGACAGAGGAGCCTGGTGGGCTCCTCTTCTCTTCTCTCCCTCCCTCCCTTCTCTCCCTGGCCTCTCTCCAGCACCCCTTCCCCCGTCTTTTGCTGCTCCCTTTCTTTCTTTCCCTTATCTTCCCTCCACTGTGCTCCTCTTATACCTGAAACCAAAGTGGTAACCTTTTAATTATTAAATCACACCATAAGAAAAATTAAACTTGCCCTTTAGAGAGAAAATTAAGTAATACAAATATTTTAAAATATATGAAGTGAGCTACAAATGTGGATAGGAATTATTAGCTGATATAACTATTGGGAGGCTGTGTGTTGCTGCCCTAACTCAGAGAAAAACTTCACTGAAGTGGGTACAGGTATGCACACATACACACAGTTGCTGTTTCACTGCAAAGGTTGTGAAGGACCTGTTTGAGGTTGGGGTTGAAATGCAAAGCATTGTCTTCTGTGTTATGTAATTAATGTTTAAGAGTCAACTATCTCTAGGGCTGATTAATGTGCATGGAAATGCCAAATGCCAAATCATGGGGTTCTATCTTTCAGGCTATGATAGTACTTTTCATGTTTGACCTAATACATTATGTTCTTTATATCAAAAAGGGGGGTTTTATTTTAATATTTCAGAGTAATGTCATATGCTTAAGAAATTCAGTGTAACTTAGCTGTATGATTGAAGGATTGTGTTAGGACATCGTGAGCTGTAGACTGAATGACAGAGACCCAGTCTTTTATCGATGTACCCATCCTTACTGCTTATCTCAGGATTGAGTATACTGCAGGCATCAAATCAATGCTTCTTAGAAGAGTACTGGAACTCATGCACACCATCTATTATCAGATACTGTTTGTAGTCCAGTTACTGTTCTGACCATAGCAACCCATGACCGCACCAGAGGGTAAGATTCAGAAACAGCCACAAGTAGCTTCATTGTACTCTTTTTCGATATGCCTTTTCTCAGCTTTGTCTCAAAGCTGTCCATGTGGGGTGGGGACTGGTGCTGATTTGCAGCTAAATGGCCTCAAGACAGAGGTAGGAAAACGGGGGGAGGGGAGGGTAACTGGCAAATCTCTAACCCTGATCCACAGCCCCTGAATCTGCAGGGATTTTATTTTTTATTCTCACAGAGCCAAGTGCATCCCCCCCAATCTGTTTCTATATATGACACCTGGATGTGCAAACATTTTGTGTGATGCAAAAACGGAAACGGAGATTTAGAAATAAAAGAGAGAGCTTGGGCAGAGAGGAGTGGAGTGCTCGTGGTCTCTGGACACAGGGCCGGTTTCCTGCTTCAGTTCTGACCTGTTGAGGAACCACGCTCAGCACTTGCATTTCCAGCTAATTCGATATTGCCTTTTTGGTGGTCCGAGCTTTGTCATTTGTTTGGAAGCTGTCATCTTTATTAGTGTCTCTGGCTGATCTTCGAGGCTCCCCATTAGGTGGCGCGTGCTCTCCGTTGTCTGGCTGGGCTTGGCGAGCCGCTGGCCCTTTTATTGCTGTGTGATGCGGGCATGCTCACCCGGCAGCCTGTAATTAGACCCACCACAGATGACAGTTACAAGAGAGCATGGTAATCATTCGAGCTGCCTGATCTGATGTTTATGGAGAGAAGCCTGCTTTGTGGTCTGGTTAGGGTTGACTATATTGTATTGTACTTTTGCCATTTGAGTTATAATTCAAGAAGGTGTGTTTTGCTCCTTCTCTGCTGAGCTTGGAGTCATGTCATTGGCCTTTGAAATAATAGAGCTAATTTGGGGGGGTGTTTTAATTGGACTGATACTCTCGCTCCTCCTTTTATTTTAAAAGATAGGAAGACAGCTAAATAAAAAAGTCTGTTCATTATGTCATCATCTAAACCCCATTCCTGTTCAGTGTTTACCGACTATTTTAGTCTCCTTGGGATTTCTTATAGCCCAGATCCACGCTTTTTGGCCTCTTAAAATAGACTTGCCTATTTCTATCCTTGCTTTTTAAAATTTTGGTTTTAACTCACTGCCAGAGATACTTGATTTTGTCAAGGAAAAGTAAAAAGAAAGGAATACACTCCTTTGCTCGGTTGGTATTAAAGCGAGACACCCATGGCTACAATTTTAAGTCTGGAAAAGCATAGAGCTCTATGTTCTTTCACAGGGGAAGAAACTGAAGGTTTGGGAAAGAGATTTTTTCCTCCTGGCCTTTAGAATGGATTATCAGCTCTGTTGCCATTTTCACAACGTGTGGCTTGGGTGGTCATAAATTTTGCAATGATGGTTTCATTTCATGAGTATGAGCTGTACCTACACAGTGTCCACAGATTGTGCTATTAAAAGTTCTTTAAAAACACACTTTTCTGCAAGTCTTACCTTTGGAAAATATGCATCTGGAGAGTCTCTACCCAGAGGGGTAATATGCTGTGGAGGAAGAAATATCTATAATGTTACTTGGTGTGGGCTTAGCTGACCCTTTTTTGTCTTTGTAAAAAATTGTTTAATTTATTTATTTGTTTTTATTTTCAGTTGCACTGGGTCTTCCTTGCTGCCCGTGATCTTTCTCGAGTTGCAGCAGATGGGAGCTGCTCTCTCATTGTGGGGCTGGGGCTTCTCGTGGGGGCTTCTGTTGTGAGCACAGGTGCCGGGCACGTGGGCTCGGTAGTTGTCACATGTGGGCTCGAGAGCTCGGGCTTCCGTAGTTGTGGTGCACAGGCTTAGGTGCCCTGTGGCATGTGGCATCTTTCCGGATCAGGGATCGAACTTGTGATCCCTGCATTGGTGGGTGGACTCTTATCCACTGGACCACCGGAGAAGTCCTGGACTGACCCTTTCCTTACCGCAGATGAGTGTTCCTCATCAGGACTTGATGGGGACAGTGCTGCTGCTGAGGGTGAAACTGATGCGGATGATGATCAGTGTTTGCATGTTCTGGGTGTTTAAGTTGTGACTTCTGCTCTTAGCTTGTTCTTGCTTTATTAGGCTACAACAACACTTTTAGAATGAAAGCAGGAGGAGAAAGGGACGACAGAGAATGAGTCGGATGGCATCACCAACTCAATGGACATGAGTTTGAGCAAACTCCAGGAGTTAGTTGGTGATGGACAGGGAAGCCTGGCGTGCTGCAGTCCATCGGGTCACAAAGAGCACGCGACTGAGCAACTGAACTGAACACTTTTAGCGAAATATTGTCTCGCATTTGTCTCTTGTTTTAAAGACCAACAGAATACTCAGTATGAATTTGCAAACAGCAACATTTCTTCTGCCCTGGTATAAGCCAGGCACATGTACCTGTAAACTTTATTTTCAACCATTCCGTAGTAAAAGTGCCTTTCTTTGGAAAGTGTTGAAGCCCTCACATTGAGGAAATTTCCATAGACTGGTTTCTCCTCCAATTTCTACTTTGCAAAATAGGAAAATGGGATGTGTGTTTAGCTGTTAAAAAATTAGCCGCCTAGGCCTCAGTCACCTTTGCTGCTTTCTGTAAATTTTATTTTGCATTTCGTTGGTGATCTTTAAACTTTTAGTAATGGATGTGTTTCAAGGGGAAAATAATTGATTGCCTGAAAATTTCATGCCTGTGCATACACATAGGCATGACCACACCCAAGGAAGGGAAGAGGAGGGAATTGGGAAGAGGAGGAAGAGGAGAAAGGAGAAGAAAAAAGAAAGAATGCCAGATAGCCTTTCCATTGTTGGAGTTTACTTAAAGACAGTCCTGCAGGTGGCGATAGAAACTCATAAATGATAGAAGTCCCAAAGTAAATTTCTGTGCAGTTTCTTGGGGATTTTAATTTTGGTAATTTATTTTTAATTTGATACAGTCATCTACAGGCAGAAATCATTACATTAGAAAAAATCAAATATGCATGTTATGTAATCTCTGTTTTTATAAAAATTTTCTCAGATATTCTGTGGCTTGTTCATCTGTATGCACAAGAGATAAGATCTGGGTTACTGCTGAACTGGTACAGATTTTATATGCAAATAACCATTTTAAGCCTCTTTTAAAAATTTTTTATTTTACTTTTTTTAACCTGTAGCTAAAATTTGATGCTTGTACCATTGGATAGGTTTATAAAGACTTTTGCTATTGAGTGCTAAGTTGCGTAAGTTTAGTTGGGGGTGTGTGTGTGTGCGCGTGCGTGCATGTGTATGTTTTCTTGTGTGTCATTTCCTCCTCCAGAGGATCTTCCCAACTCAGGGATTGAACCTGTGTCTCCTGCACTGGCAGGCAGATACTTTACCACTGAGCCACTTGGGAAACCCTCTTGTGTGTCAAAAGATAAAATAAGTTGCTTCCATAGGGCATTTTCTTCCTCAGCCAGTTGTTGAAGGTTAGTTTTAATCTGAGAAGACTCACAGATTCTTTGAAAGCTATTTATTTTACCCAGCAATAAAAACACAACATAAACAATTTGTTGTGAGAACAAATTGTATGCTGCCTCTATTAAGTCGCTTCAGTCGTGTCCAACTCTGTGCAGCCCCATAGACGGCAGCCCACCAGGCTCCTCCGTCCCTGGGATTCTCCAGGCAAGAATACTGGAGTGGGTTGCCATTTCTTTCTCCAAGAAATTGTATAGTGGATATGATAACAGTTTTTAGTTATTTTAATTATTTCATTTTAGATATCAGGCATTGTTCAAGCAAAGTTAAAACATTCAGTAGATATTTCTTCCCTGCTAGTTAACATTCAAATTTCTTAAATTGCTTTTTACGAATATATATTTTCATTTGCCATTTTTCCTTAAGTTTGGGTTTGAAGATGCAAACTCTAAAGTGATTTGCTTAAACATAAAGCTAATTTTCAGCTCTCCTCTTTTCATGTAGCCTCATTTAAAAAACCTTTGCAGTGCACATTTTCAAGGGGAACTGCCTTGATTCCAGAAAATGTAATTATTTTGGTTTAAATGCTTTAGGCTGTAGATGTTGAGTGTCATAGTCTTGAACAAATTGTGCGAAATTCAGTCTTTGTCCCTCTCCTGAACTTTGCTAAGTCTTGTGGTCAGAACCAATAAGGTCTTGTATGCTGTACCTGTAAATACAGAATTTCTTAGAAAGAGGGGAAGAGAAGAGAAAAGAAACCTTCTAGCCTTCTTATATTCTATTTCAATTGCTATTCCATTTACTCATGAGGATAGCAAGTCAGACTCTTGGAAAACCTATTTTTCTGCTTTCACGTAAAGAATATGCAGTTCTTTACTCTGTTAGCAACTGACCACAAATCTAATCCATTAAAAAATATATCGTGGTAAGCAGTTCTTGAAAATGTTTATAATAAATGGTAAAAGCCAAGCTTCTACTGTGAGATTAGCAGTGGCAACAGGATGTGTTCATCAGGAAATAGGTTACGGCCTTAACAGTGTGTCCTGCCGTGTAACCTGCAGGATAGATGCCGATTTAAAAGCTTGCAGTGTAAGGAGTTTATTTGACTTCCTCTCTTTGCTTTCTTTTGCGTATTACAGTGTTGTTTATCACACATGTGTTTTTCTCACCGAATCTATTCTGAAGTTCATATTATAGACAAAGAGCATCCAGTACTTTGGAGGTCATACCCCGCCACACACACACACACACACACACACATACATACACACACATCCATATAAGACAAATTTCACTTTTACAGAATGAACTCTGTAGCTTAAGAAAAAATAATAAGAGAATGGTGAAAGATGATTTTCCTGATGTCTAGACTCACCCTTAAACCACCCCCAACACACACACATCTTAAAGATGCTGGCAATACTGCTATGGATTATGGTGATTTTCCTGCTTTTTGCTTGATTACCTTCCAGTGTCGGAGGCAGTGGACAGTCGTGCTAATGAATAATGCCTTCTACGTGGATGATACCTATAGTCACACGCACGCAGTGACTAAGAGATCAAATATACTGGCTAAAAAGCCTTAGGGAAGCATTATGTGTCTGAGGTCTGATCTATTGTCTGGGAGGTCGGAGAGTGTTAATGCACTCTGCAAAGATTACACTCCCTCTCTAATTGCTCGAGCACTTCCTTAAAGGATTTAACAGTCAGGAAAGGTGATGCTCCTTGTCAGTTTTTGTCTTCTGCCTGCAGTTGAAGTTTATCTGTCTTTCCGCTGAGACCACTAGATCAAGTAGCCTCGCCAGTGTCAAAGGCATAAACTCTGAATTAAGAGTGAAAGCAATGAGAGATGTTATTTACAGCTCCATTATGACTTGCTCTTTAAATGCTTTGCATTCCGTCGCTGGTGTTTACATTGTGAAAACGACAGCATATCCGCCTTCAGAAAAGGGGGGCTAAAAGAAGTCCCAGGCTTCACTTTGACTTTTGATCAGATTTGTTTTCATAATCTTTTCTCAATGCCATAAGGGCCAGTGTGGCATTTTGCACTGAAGTTATTTCCGGTAAAGGCGGATGTAAAGAATAGTGGGCTTAAGCATTTCCTCTCTGCCGCTTCCCCCCAACACACAAACACATACACACACTCAGTTCGGAAATTCTTATCTTGAATTAGGCACATACAGGACTGACCCACACATAGACCTGATAACTTTGTCCAGAACATCATTGGAAATTTCATATGTTGTGCAAACATATTTTTTAAAACCTCACCCTTCTGCATTAAAGAATGCTTCCTTGTGTGGTGTCCAAAAGCTGAGATCATAATTTTAATCAGACTCTGTATCTTTTACATTGTTTTCATTTTAACTCAGCATTTCCTAAATAACAGCGAAAAGCTTAGAGGAAGCTTTTCTCAATTCTTCCATGATGGGAGTGCAGGAAATCCTAGGGTTCTGCATGTTGCAGGCACCATATTGCACTCCTTAAATTCATAGTCAGCCTTGCTAGAGGAGTGGGGAGCACAAGCTTGCATTTCACCCTGAGCATTTTCTGCCTACTATGTACAGTTGCATCATTGAGAGAGAAGAATTCCTCTTAGATCAGTTCAGATTGCTAATATATGTGGCCTAGAGCCTGCAATATAATATTTATGTTGCTTCCAGAAGAGACTTAGGAGAATTCCCCGTAAATCGAGATGGTAGTCTGAATGATGGCTGTAGATGATTTTTTTTTTAAAAGAAATCCTTGTTTGTCCCATGGGACTTTCACACTTTTCAGCTGACGGCACTGTATTTTACTCATATTGTATAAAGCTGTCAGTGTATGCGTTACTTGTGTCTCCTGAAGCCTCCAAGCAGATGACGAGAACTATTGCTCGAGGGGGAAAAACAGCATTGGAATCAATATCTTCAGGAGAGAATTTCTCCCAGGTCTCCCGTGCCTGGTCCTACGTGGACTGTCCCTCGCACTTCTTCTTCCTGTATGTTCCCTTGCACTGTTGGTAGATTACACTGAATGTTTCATCTGTATATAAAAATTAAAAATTCAAACAAAAATCTGGCCCACATGAAGAACAGGCCCTTTGGGCATATGGTTCATTATGCATATTCGTTTAATTACTAAAACACTTGGGATGGCTTTCCTGCCCTTGCTTTCAACTTGCAAAGTTGGATCTCTTCTCTTGCACAGAAAATGTAGCCCAGGATTCTGTTTTGAAGGAGAAAAAAAGGATGGAGGGGAAGAGCCTTTGAAGAAATGACTGGAATTCACCAGAAGGACGTGTGATGCTCAGTATGAAACCAATGGGAGTCAGAGTCTATCTCTTCTTCTCTCCTGTTTTCATCCCTTTCTCCCTCTGATTTCTCCCACTGGCCCTGAAGGCTAGCTTTACTGTGGTTGGTTTATATGAATGCAAGCAGGGCAGGAATGAAAGACTAAGGGTTCAGGTTTCAAGTACATTCCCTCTGAGCTACTCAAGCCTCATGATGAAGCTGTCTAAGTTTTATTGGTTAGAAAGGCCGTGCTGTGAAAGTGTGACTTTAATTGATTTTTCAGGGCAAACAGGTGGCGATGGTTTAGACATGCCCTAGCCTCAATGCCACTCCTAATTTGGAGTGGCGCATATAATAGCTTTATTAAAATAAACAGTCTCCTGGCTTCGCTTTTACCTGAACATCTGCCTCTTGGATTTTAAAGGGCCTTGTAAAATAGTTTCACTCTACACTTAAATGGAGCCAATCCTAAAAAGCTGAGGAAGACTTTTATTTTCTATTTGTGTCATTAAACTTATTATTTTTTGTTTGAAAGGAAAAACATTGAAATTCACACGGCATCTTTAAATAGGATCATGCTTGTTTTAGGAATATTGGTGCTTGTTTTGGGCACATTTGCTTACATGATGTGACAGATTTTAAATGTAAGAGGCCAAAAATTGAATTTGTACTTGCTGGGCTTTGATTTGAGCTATTGTTTTGGTGGGCAGAAGCTTGTTTGAGTGTGAGTGGTATGTGTGTATGTATGAGTGTGTGTGTGTATATATGAGTGTGTGTGTGTATGTTTGAGGGTGTGTGTGTGTGGACATACATGCTGAAAGACCATATTTTAGGTTTCTTCCCAGTTTATAGTGATGCCCAGTGTTGTCAGAAATCTGTTTGGATTAAAATAAACTCAGGACTCCTGAGAGCATTTTTAAGGGAAAGGAAGATCCAAACTTGGCGTCCTTTTTATTGTTAGTGGCTCTGAAACAGGCACAATTTTCTTTTTGATTACGCAAATAGGTAGTTGATCCGAGTAATGGGAGACCATCCAAGACATTCTTAATTCCGTTCCCTAAAGGAATTGTCCTTTGCTATAAAGAGCATCGCTCACTAATCCCTGTTGGAGGCTTTCCGAATTAAGGCACCTTAGTCTATTTTAAGCACATTGAACATGTACAGAGCTATTGCAGGCTTAATGTGAATGTATTGCAACCCTGATTCATTTTAGTGCCAGAAATAAAGCTGCAAGTGGAGGAACTTAATACAGTGAACTGCTTTATTCCATCACTGTGCTAATGCTAATTAGATACACTTGCTTTATTACCTGGAGCATTTTTCCTGTATTCATTCTGATCCAGTCTTTCTATGAATATGAAGGAGTAAGTCTTCAGTGTTCAGTTGAAGTTTTTAGTCACAATTACAGCTTGATGTTCATGTGAGCAAAGGCAGCGAACGCTTGTAGAGAATGCTTTGTCCACTTAGGGTACAATTAGAGCCCCATTGGACTTCTCCACTGAGTGTGCCCACGGTGCCAATAATTACGCCTCTGAAATGAGCAAGACACTTATTGGTACATTTAATATAATTTTTTCTTGACCTCCTTGAAATGCCCAGATTTATGGGGAATAAATAAATGTGTGATGATTTTTTTTCCTCTCTCCATTTAATCAGAGCAGATATTTTGCTGATGGCTTTGAAAGATGTGTTTACCAAAATCAGTCTTTCCACTGCTCAATTACCAGCTTTGGCAAAAACGCATAATGAGGAATTTATTATCTGGTTCTAGATATTATGATCATTATGGAATGATCATTCTAGGGGAAAAAGCCAATAGTTACAGCACATTACATGTTTTTTTTTTTTTCTTTCATTTAACTTAGTGCTTTTCTATTTTTAAAACTAGTTGTTCTGCCTTTGTGAGTAGCATGGGGATTTTTATTAGGCTATGGGTACTTGTTTGACTTGTTCCCATTTATGCAGAATCATCAAGAAATGTAAAGTGTAGAGTAGCTGGTAACAAGATGGGATTTTTATAAATACTTTATATTTAAAAGAGGGGAAGGATGATGTATTTAGTAAGAAACATGTGGATAAATGCAAGTTGAATTTTTTTTCATGTTTTCAAAAAATCCCATTACATAGTCAAGTGGGGAAAATGAATGTTAACAAAAATTCTCTATCTAGAAAAATACAGTCTAAAAGTCTCTACTTCATATTTAATATTAGTACTATATGGGCTTTTTATATAGAGATGTCCTCTTAAATCAGAGTAGAATAAGTTACATTCTTCATAGAAATATTCAGTTAATGTAATTGTGACATTGGCAGTTGGAAAATTACATGCATTGTTTATTTAAACAGTTACAGAGGATAATAAAAGTAAGAAACACATAATACAGATATCTTTCTACAAAAGTATTGAGAATAAACTGTCCCTTGTGATTATTCTTACCTAAATCTAGAGTTAATTGATGGAGTTTTGTCACTAAGATTAGACAAGATAAGATACCCAGTTTGATTTGTCTCCCAGTGACTGACCAGATCATTGTATGTCTTGTAGAAATAAAGGCAATACCAAACAAGCACCAGAAATGGTATATTCCAATGCCCAAGAAAATAGACAGTTAATCAGTGTTGATCTGGTAAACTTCCTTGGTGTATTGCGCTTCCCTGGGGGCACAGCGGTGAAGAATCTGCCTGTAATGCAGGAGACACAGGTTTGATCCCTGGGTTAGAAAGATCCCCTGAAGGAGGGCTTGACCACCTACTCTAGTATTTTTGCCTGGGGAATCCCGTGGACAGAGGAATGTAGTGGGCTGCAGTCCATAGGGTCGCAAGAGTCAGACACAGCTTAGTGACTCCACCGTAAGCACCACCTGTGTGCATTGCGGTAAGCTAAGCATAACGTAGAAGCCCAGGTCGAAATACAAAGGTCTATTAGAGGACAGAGGAGAAGACTGAGGGTCTGAGCAGGGAAGGACATTTTGAGGCTTGCCAAGGTCACTCTTCTTTGGTTGGTGCTATCTTCCTCTTACGTCTTTCTAGGTGGAGACTGGGAAGAACACATTCTCTCCTAGACCACTGCTTCCTTCCAAAGATGTAGAATTGTTTTTCTGGTCAGTCTATCAAAAAATCTTTCCCCAGGTGTGTTCATATCTTCTACATTTTACTACTTTATTAGTTTTCTACTGCTACAAGTCACCATACACATGAGTGGCTTAAGACAACACAGATTTACTATCTTCCTCTTCTGGATGGAGGTCAGAAACCTACATGGTCTCACTGCACTAAAATCAAATGTTGGAGAGGCTGTGTTCCATTCTGGGGAGAATATGTTCCCTTTGCTTTTCCAGCTTCTAGAGGCTGCCCTTGGCTCAAGGCACCTTCTCCCATCGTTAGATGCAGCAAGGGCACAAGGTTAAGTGCTTACATGGCAGCATTCTAACCTTGCTTCTGTCCTCACGTCATTTCCTGAATTTTTCTCTGCCTCCATCTTCCACTTTTAAAGACTCCCTGATTATATTAGACTCAACCAAATAATTCATGATGATATCCTGTGTGAATGTCAAATGATCAGCAGCCTTAACTGCATCAGTAATCTTTATTCGCCTCTGCAGTGTAACACAGTCACAGGATCTGGGGATTAGGATGTCGATATCTTTGGGGTACCATTATTCTGCCTATCACAACCTGTTATGACTGTCTTATATTCATGTTGCTTTCTTGTAGATAAGGGTTTCTGAAGCAAGTACTGGTTCCTTGCATAGAGGTTAATTTAGCATATGTTTGGGAGGAGGGGGGAAGAGTTTATGTATTATGGAATTTTAATCTGAGATTGGCTGGGAGGATTGTAGTTGCAAATATACAGAAGTCACATGTGATTAGTAACTTGAAAGATTGTTGGTGTTTATGACTTGCTCAATCTGTTTCCCTGTGGCTGATAGTGTATAGCGGGGGTGGGGGTGGCAGGTGGGGTCAGACATCTAGCAGGAAGCTGTGTCCCTCTCCACACAGCAGAGCTTGGTATCAGAACCCCAGCAGAGAGAGGAATAGATGGGCTAAGGGGACAAGGAGTGACTTGAAGGTTTGTCTAAGACTCAGAAGTAATTCCTGGTAAGTGAATGTTACTGGGCATAAGATCCATGGCATTTCCATAGCTGATTCCCTGCAGTGAATCAAAGTCTAATCCATGTCTAAAAGTGAAAGTGGCTCAGTCATGTCTGACTCTTTGCCACCCCAGGGACTCAATACTTTCCTTTCTCCAGGGGATCTTCCCAACCCAGCGATTGAACCCAGGTCTCTTGCATTGCAGGCAGATTCTTTACCAGCTTAGCCACGAGGGGATCCATGTTTAAAGAACCAAGAAAGTCTGTATTCTCTGTAGAACACCCTTCAGCATCCCAGAAAAGTGATTTTGCCCATTTGCCTTGGCCATTTCTGTTTATAGAATTTTTCTGTTTCTCATTTCCTTACCCCATTCCCATCAGTGTTACCCTGAGGACTACCCTAAAGAATCCTCCTGTAGTGCAGGAGAGATGGGAGAGCCAGGTTCAATCCCTGGTTCAGGAAGGTTGCCGGAGGAGGAAATGGCAACCCACTCCAGTATTCTTGCCTGGAAAATTCCATGGACAGAGAAACCTGGCAGGGTATCGTCCATGGGGTTGCAGAGAGTCAGACACGACTGAGCGCATGGCATACATACACATGCACGTTTCCATAATTAAGGGCACTTCCCTACTAGAACTATCTAGTTAAATATTTGATCTTATTATTATTCTCTTTAAAAATCTGTTAACAAATTCCCATTTAGTTTAGGATCACATCTTCAACTTACTACCATGACACACAGGTCTTTCCACAAACTGGCCTATGTATCCCTTCTCAGCGCCTTGTTCCCTGTGTCTCGAGGAAAGTTCTAGCATCGTGAAAAGCTAATTTGTACTACCCCTTAATGTGCACACACCCCCAGCCGTAGCCCTAGCAACCACTTACCAATCATTGCATCACCATAATTTTGTCATTTCTCGACTGTCATACAGAAGGAATCTTATATTAGGTAACTTTTGCAGATGCATTTCCCCCCACTCATTATAATGGCTTTCAGATCCGTCCAAGTTGCATGCATTAGTAGTTCACTCCTATCTTGAGTTTTTGAAAAATCCGAGTACCGGCTAACATCAAACCTAATCCTAATCTCACACGAGAACAGCTGTAGTTGGAAAAGAGTTGCGGTCTGAGTGTACCCTGGTCGCCGCCACTCCTTCTGGTCTGACACCCGGCTTCCTGTACTTTATATTTTTCCCTGACCCCTGTGGGCACCTGGGTCTGTAACCCTGGGCAGAGCTTAGGCACTTCAGTCATGTCTGACTCTTGTGACCCCATGGACTGTGGCTGCCAGGCTCCTCTGTCCATGGGATTTTCCAGGCAAGAACACTGGAGTGGGCAGCCGTTTCCTAGTCCAGGGGATCTTCCTGACCCCACATCTCTTGCACCTCCTGTATTGGCAGGCAGGTCCTTCACCGCCGCACCACCCAGGAAGCCCCCTTGTTTACTTACACCCAGCTTAAAAAATGAAAGCTCTTACTGCTTTAGAAGTCTCCACTTCATACTTCAGGATCAGCCTCTGCCTCTTTACTACTGAATCCTTCTTCCTTTATCCCCAGAAGTAACAGTGGCACTGAATGTTGTGTCATTTACTCACTGTGGTTTTACCACCTTTGCATCTATCTTTGAACAGTGTAATTCAACTTTGTCTGCTTTTTTAAGACTTTATAGAGGAATCATGTAATACTTTTAGGTCTTTCTGTGTGACTTGCAAATCAATTCACTCACTTTTTGACCTGCATCCATGTGGTCAATATGTGACCTTCAGGTATCTTCATTCTGTATGATATTTAACTTAATACCTAAGTTATTTACCCATTCTACTCTAGAAGCACATTTGAATTGCTTACAGGCTTGGTTGGGGGTTTTGATTGGTTGGTTGCTAGTATTTTGGCTGTTATGAAAAGTGTTTTTGTAAACATTGGACATTTCACCTGGTGGACACGTGCCACGGTTCAGAGCAGTGGCTCCCGGGATGTGGTGCTGGAAGGCAGAGACAGCATCAACTAGGAACTTTGATGAAGTGAATTTCTGGAGCCCCACCCCAAAGCTGCTGAACCAGGAACTTGGGGTGGAGTCCAGAGATTGATTCTGTCTACACCAGTCCTCTGGCATTTTTCCTGCCTGCTAAAGTTTGAACCCCGCTGCTCCCAAGTTTATACCTAGGAATGAATATGCATATTATCTGATATACGCATTCTGCTTAATTAGTTGCTGCCAGGCATTTCCCAGGTTACTGAACCATCAGCATCCAATAAAAGTTATCAATGCTCTGCATCTTAGAAAACTCTTAACATGCTGTAACTTCAAAATCGGGTCAATCTGATGAGTTAAGTCACACCATTTCCTTCATTACTAATAATATTTACACGTTTGGGGACTTTTTTCTCCTTTTGACTAATTTTCTCTTCCCTCTTACCTTTTTTATTGGTTTGTAGAAGTGTTTTATATAATCTAGATAGAAATTGTAATAGAAATATCTTCTCCAATTTTGTGGCTTGTTTTTTCCCACTGTGTTTTTGATGAACAAAATTCTTATATTTAATGTCAAATTGATTAATTATTTTTGATATGGCTTGGGCATTTTATGTCATTACTGAGGGATTGTTCCCAGCCTAAAAGTCATAAAGATGCTCTTTACATTATTTATGGTTTTACTTTTTATATTAAATTTTAAAATCTGCTGGTAAGTAGATTTCATTTTTGTATTCCGGGTACCAACTGATCCAGTACCATTTCTTAAATATTCTGCTTTTCCTCAGAGACCTACAGTTCCACACGATCATAAATCAGGTCACCTTATACAGGTAGACTTGTCCATTCCGTTCATTGGTCTCTTGTCTACACCTGTACCAATGCTATACAGCATCATTTGAATTTAGCATTGTCCTTCCCAATTTGTTTTTGCTCTTCAAGAAAGCCTAGGCTCTTCTTGGTATTTTGCTTGTCCACATAACAGAATTGACATGTTGTGTTTCATAGAAACAAAGAACAAGAGCAAACCAATATAGAAAATTAAGTCAGAATCACAATTATTGAGTTAGCTTTCAAAATCACACCATTGAAAAAGAACAGCAAAAGGAAGCCAAATTAACTAGAAGTAAAAATAAGAGAAAAATCACCGAAGTAGAATATATGTGTAAAATGAAAAGGAATAACAGAGCCTTTCCTGGCAGTCCACTGGTTAAGAAACCACGCTTCCACTGCAGTGGACACAGGTTCAATCCCTGGTTGAGGAATCTGTATGGCTAAAATAAAATAAAAGAAATAACAATAAAAAGCTGTCTCTCAAAAACTAACAAAACAAGTTACTCTTTTCTGAGAGTTTTCAATGTACAAAGATTATACAAAATAAATAACAGCAGGCATTGAAGGGGAGATATTTCAAATGAGGCAGAGATTAAACACAAAGAGGATATTATGAAGTTTTATGTTTAAAATGATGAAACAGAGAGAGGTGAAACTTATAGAGCAGTGTATCCAAATGACTGAAAAATAAGAACTTGGATAGTCCTGTACCCACTAAATAATTGGACCATGGTTTAATGTCACCAGAAAACAAAACATAGGCCCTGGAAACTGTAGAGACAGGGTTTTTCTAAACATTCAAGGAGCAGATAAATCCTATATTATACAGACTCTTTACAGTTGTCTTTTGGCTGTTATCTTTTCTGGTGAAAAATCAGTTACCATTTAGAATCTTGTTCATTGCAGAGTAAATGTGATTTTTTTTAAACCTCACTATCTGCCTTTCCACTTTCTTTTGGTCATGAATTATGTGCAGTTTTACTATGAACTGCCTGCGTGTGATTCCACCCCCCTGCTTCATCCTATTTGAGGTTCTTTAAATCTGCAACTTCACAGTTTATATGTTAGATTTTTAGAAATTCTAATTCAATATCATTTATAGCTTTTTTCTGTTTCTCTCATCTCTTTGTGGACTCCCAAGTTTTTACCTATAAATTAAACCTTTATAAATGTGCCATGTATCTTTTGTGCTGTATTTTATTATCATGTTTATATCTGCTTTAAGTATAGGTATTTTCTACTAATACTCCAAATCACAAATGCTATCTTTTCTGCTCTGCTATTAAATTCATTTAGCAAGGTCTTCATTTTACTTATCTTTAAAAAAAATTTTTTTTAGTTTCCATTGGACTCTATAGATACCAGTTCTCTGCTGATACTCTCCACAGTTTTTTAAAATCCATCTTCATGTATATATTAATATGGTACATATATTCATATATGAATATCCTATATATATTACATGTGTTGTGCTGTGCTTAGTCACTCAGTCATGGCTGACTCTCTGTAACACTATGGACTGTATTACCTACCAGGCTCCTCTGTCCATGGGGATTCTCCAGACAAGAATACTGGAGTAGGTTGCCATGCCCTTCTCCAGGGGATATTCCCAATGCAGAGGTTGAACCCAGGTCTCCCACATTGCAGGCAGACTCTTTACCATCTGATCCACCAGGGAAGCCCATATGTATCACAAATTATGGTACAAATACATACATACATATTAATCATGGCTATTTTAAAATATGAATCGGTAACTCTAAATTAGCTTTTTGTTCTCGTCCATTTTTCACTTGATTTTTGGTCATTACTTTTTTAATCTTGACTATTGTAAATTATTTTTTAAATCAAATACTAGATAAAATTTATTAAAACACTTTAGAGGATATGGAATGTGTTGTTTTCCACCAAAGAGAATATAGAGAAGGGAATGAGGATCTAGCAGATCAGAATCATCCAATCAGGGACTGAAATGATGACCCAAGATAGGATTTCAAACATCTTGAGGACTGGTTTATTCTGGTTTTATCCCTTTGCTTAGTGCATAGTCCTTCAGGAGTCTTAATAAAATCCTGTAGTGTTTACTAGACCCCTTCTTTTTAAAGAGTCCTTAACCTCCAGTTTTTATTCCCCAACTGAGTGAGATTCCCAAAAACTTACGGTTCTCATTTTCTGCTTAGCCTCAGTTTTTCATCCTAAGCACACGTGCTGCTGCTGCTGCTGCTAAGTCGCTTCAGTTGTGTCTGACTCTGTGCGACCCCATAGACGGCAGCCTATCAGGCGCCCCCGTCCCTGGGATTCTCCAGGCAAGAGTACTAGAGTGGATTGCTATTTCCTTCTCCAATGCATGAAAGTGAAAAGTGAAGTCGCTCAGTCGTGTCCGTCTCTCAGCAACCCCATGGGCTGCAGCCTACCAGCCTCCTCCGCCTATGGGATTTTCCAGGCAAGAGTACTGGAGTGGGCTGCCATTGCCTTCTCCGAAACACACGTGCTAGAAACAGTACATTTCTCCTGGAGACATGCATTCGAATGTCAGGCTTGAATCTCTGCTGTTCCTTTTGTTCCTCAAGTTCTGGCTGCCATAGTTCCCTTGCACCCCAGTTTTTACCTCCCTAGATTATTAAGATCGAAGCATGCTCTAAACTGCTCCTGTGTGCTGTGTCTTAGACAGTGAATTGGCAAAAATAAAATGTAACAAAAACTCTATAAAGAAGTCACAGTGGTGGCAAACTAAGATGTACCTTACTACATTTGCCTGTTATGCTTGATCTTGTCTCTCAGATCCTGGATGCCTTTGTTCCCCTCGAATGTCTGCAAACAGAGTCTGTATAGATTATTGAGTTTTCACAGTTGTTTGGTGGAGGGAGGGGGTTCCATTTGTTTTTGGTGGGTGATATTGTTTTATACAGAAAGAATGAGATAAAGCTCAGCTCCATACTGAAAAGCTGGTTTACATGTCTACTGAACATACAGGCTTAACAACAAGGGTGTCTTAGAATTTTTTTAAATCAACCCATACCTTTCCCAGTTTATGGACATTTGCTGTCCTCATTTTAAATTGTTTCAGCACACCTACATTAGACCTTTCTAATATGTCCATGTTTACTTAGATTGGTATGCACATTTACTATTGGTTTTGAACACATACATTCTCACATTCAGCCTTTTGATATCAGGAACAGTTTTCCTTTGTCTTTGAAATAAATCTGTTATATGTACTTTCATGAGTGAATCTTCAGGTAATAAGCACTGCTGGCTCATGCTTTTCTGAAAAAGTCTCTGCTTTACTCTTAAGACAATTTGCTAGGTACAAGTTTTTGAATTGAAAAGCTGAGTGTATATATGTTAAGTTTTCTGCTCTCTCGTTTCGCTTGTTGCATTGAGATAGAAAGTCACGTATATTACTTTTTCATCACAGGTGAATTGTCTTTTCTCTCTAGCTGCTTGTAAATGTTTCTACTTTTTTCCCCAAGTATTTTTCAGTTCTACCACGATATTTTTAAGCCCAAATACCTCTTAATTTATCCTGCTAAGGATTTATTTGGATCTTCCCATTTGATATATTTCAACAATTCTGGAAAATCCTCAGGCGTTTTACCTTCATATATTGCTTTCCTGTTCTCTCATTAATTCTTTGCCCCTTTAGCACCAATCAGGTTTTGTCTTAGCCCTTCTTGTTTACATCATCCATGTCTTTGACCACTCATATATCTGTATTTTTGTTTCTGTCCTATACATTCTGAAGAACTTCTTTGGAATTATTTCTCAGTCCAATAATTTTCCTTTCTGTTAGTTATTCTCTTCTGTTTTTAACCTGTTAGTTAATAACAACTGTTGTGTTTATATTTTATCGTCTTCACTTCATGTTGTTTCTCAGCAAAAATGCAGCCCAGTTTCCATGATCCATTTTTAAGACCATTTTCTTTGTGTATTGGCTGTGCTGGGTCTTCGTTGTCTGTGCAGGCTTCTCTGTAGTTGCAGAGAGCAGACACTCTCTGGTTGTGGTTGCGTGGGCTTCGCGTTGCGGTGGCTCCTCTCACTCCAGGGCACGCGGGCTTCAGTAGTTGCGGCATGTGGTGAGTGTGGTGGGCGCCTCCGGGCCTGAGAGTGCAGGCTCAGTAGTTGCGGCACATGGTGAGTGGTGGACGCCTCCGGGCCCAAGAGCGCAGGCTCAGTAATTGCGGCACGTGGTGAGTGGTGGACGCCTCCGGACCCGAGAGCGCAGGCTCAGTAGTTGCGGCACGTGGTGAGTGGTGGGCGCCTCCGGACCCGAGAGCGCAGGCTCAGTAGTTGCGGCACGTGGTGAGTGGTGGACGCCTCCGGACCGGAGAGCGCAGGCTCAGTAGTTGCGGCACGTGGTGAGTGGTGGGCGCCTCCCCCGAGAGCGCAGGCTCCTGAGAGCGCAGACTCAGTAATTGCGGCACGTGGTGAGTGGTGGACGCCTCCGGGCCCGAGAGCGCAGGCTCAGTAGTTGCGGTGCATGGGCTTCGTTTTTCCGAGGCACGTGGGGTCTTTCCACATCGCAGATCGAGCTAGTGTCGCCCTGCATTGGCTGGTGGATTCTTTACCACTGAGCCACCAGAGAAGCCCTCCATGGTCCATTTAAAAAATGATCTCCTTGCCTTCTCTACCTTCATTATACTTGATTAGCAAAACCTCAGGTAAGCGTGGGTAGAGGAAAACAGCCAGTACCTCCTGACCTCTATGTTACATGTCTTTGAGCCGTTATCCTCTCTTCTTGAGTCTTTTGTGGCGCCTGCCCCACTTTTCTGGTACCTTCTCCCTGTGCTCACTCAGATCATGACCATGGTTGACATGGCCCATTTAGTGCTGTCTTGCCCCTGCCATGCATACCTCTCCCCCTGCCAACATCTGTGCCTGTTATCTCCTGCTCTCTCTCCTGTAACTATGAATCACTGAATTGTTGCTTCCTATGACTAACTCTCTGTCCATATACTGGATCACACCGCTACCCAGTGATTCAAAAATATTGTTCCAACTCTTCTTTCTTCTGCCTCCTACACCATTTTTTTTTTTCCTCCCTCTCTCCCCTGGTCCGTGCTACATCCTCTTCCACCCTGTTTCTCTGCTCTTATTAGACTGTGCTAGCTTTTAGTTGCAGCCTGCAGTATTGCTGATCTTTGTTGTGGCATGCATGATATATTTTTTTAGTTACAGCACGCATGATCTTGTAGCCAGCGGGATCTTTAGTTTCAGCGTTTCAGATCTAGTTCCCTGACCAGGAATCGAACCCAGGGCCCCTGCATTAGGAGCGCAGAGTCATAGCCACTAGACCACCAGGGAAGTCCCTCTCTGATCTTCTTTATAACAAACTCTTTCATAGAGCTATCTCTAATCACTGTCTACAGTTCTCTGTTCTTAAACTCACTTTTATCTGATTTTTGTTTTATCACTCTCGTCAACTGCTCATTTCAAATCACCAGGGACCAGTTTCCAGTGACCATATTATTTAGAAATTTATTGTTAAGTATTGAACTTCCCTGGTGGCTCAGACAGTAAAGTGTCTGTCTATCAATGTGGGAGACCTGGGTTCGATCCCTGGCTTGGGAAGATTCCCTAGAGAAGGAAATGGCAACCCACTCTAGTAGTCTTGCCTAGAAAATCCCATGGACGGAGGAGCCTGGTGCAGGCTACTGTCCATGGGGTCCCAAAGAGTTGGACACAACTGAGCGATTTCACTTCTCTCACTCATTCATAAGTGTCTAAGTGTTAGTCATGACTCTGTGTGACCCCATGGACTGTAGTCCCTCAGGCTCCTCTGTCCATGGGATTCTTCAGGCAAGAATACTGGAGTGGTTTGCCTGCCTTCCTCCAGGGCACTTACTGAGCCAGGGATCCAACCTGGTCTCCTGCACTGCAGGCAGACTCTTTACCCTCTGAGCCACCTCTTCTCGCCCTCCTCTTTAAAGTCCTTTGTTTGTCTTGTTTCCTAGGACAGCACATTCTCCTACACTATCTCTTTTGCTCTGACTGTTCCTCAGTATCCTTTTCTGATTCCTTTTAATCCTCTCCAACTTGTAACTTTGTACTTTTCTTGGGATCACTACACTTCTGAGCCATTTCTCTCAATGATTATTTCCTTGTTAAAATTACCCAGTCTGAAACCTTTAAACACCATCTGGATGCTGATAATATGCAAACTTATGTCTCTAGCCTTAGCCTCTTGTCTGAACTCCAAACCTATCCATTGTCTACTCTTTGTCTCTACCCAGATGTCTAATAGGTGCCTCAGACTCCCCTTCTCCAAACCTGCTCTTCCCACAGACTTATATCTCCATTAATGAACCCTTCCAGGCTTCCAGTTTGTCAAGCCCCTCAATTTAGTCTTATCGTTGATGATTCCATTTTTGTCTTCTCATTCAAATTGTCTGAAAATCCTCTGAGTCTGCTTTCTAAATAGAGTACCATGGCCACTTTTCACTAATTTCACTGCCACCAGCATGGTTCTAAGCCACAGTTAACTTTAACCTGGATCATTGCCATAGCTTTCTAAATGAAACCTGTGCTTCCACCCTGGATCTTTGTGGTATGTTCTTGTGATGTACCAGAGTGATAATTGAATCACTCCAGAAGCACAGAGGTGTATGCACAACTTTCTGAGAAACTGTCATGTAATGTTCCACATTTTTAGGAATCAAATATTTTGCCAATTTTTGTTGAAGTGTTTTCATACCAAGTTGTAGTAGTTCTTCATATATTCCAGATACATGTTCTCTTTCACTACATTTATAGAAAATATTTTCTCCCATTTTGTGACTTTTTTCATTTCTTAACAGTGTCTTCCAAAGAGAAAGGGGAAGAATACCTTTAATAGTTTATGTTTTTCACTTATTTACATGATTTGTTCTGTTTTTTGTGCCCTAAGAAATCTTTGACCTACCCTTCCTTATGCTAGAGGTTTTTCTCATAATTTTTTCCTAGATGTTTTGAAGTCTTAGTGTTTAGTTTTAGATATTATGATTTATTTAGAGTTAATTTTTGTCTGGTAAGGAATAGTGATTTTTGTTTTCCATATATATATTCATTCATTTAAGGGCCATTTGTTGAAAAAAACTCTCATTTCTCTCATTGAATTACCTTGGCAATGTTTTATTTTTTTTTTTACTAGAGTATAATTGCTTTACAATTTGTGTTAGTTTCTATTGTACAACAAAGTAAATCAGCTATATGTATACATCATAGCCCTCCCTCTGGGACCTCCCTCCCACCCACACCCCCGCACCCCCATCCCACTGCTTTGCTCATCACAGAGAGCTGAGCTGAGCCCCTTCTGT
>SJXQ01010828.1:0-38251 GCA_006408695.1 Aepyceros melampus | reverse complement strand
TGAATACGCGATATTTGTTTTTCTGACTTACTTCACTCTGTTTCTCTCTTTCTGACTACTTCACTCTGTATGACAGACTCTAGGTTGACGCACATCACAACAAATGACCCAGTTTTGTTTCTTTTTATGACTGAGTTATACTCTGTTGTATATATGTACAGCTGCTTTATCTGTTCCTCTGTTGATAGACATTCAGGTAGCTTCCATATCCTGGTTATTGGAAACAGTGCTACAGTGAACATTGGAAACATTGGGGTACGTGTATCTTTTTGAATTGGCAGTGTTTTTAGAAATAATTACATATTGATATATGTTGATTGTATTTTCTGTTCCATTACTGTATCAATTTATAATAAACTCTGTTAGCTTTATTTTTTTAAATTGCTTTGACTATTCTGTCATTTAATATTCCCATATATAATATTCAGAAGCAGCTTGTCAATTTCTTCAAAATTGAGATCGCTTCTTCTGTGGATCAATTTGTGAAGAACTATTATATTAGCAATATTGAGTCTTAAAATCCATGAACTAGTGGCATTGCTATACATTTCTTTAGGTACCCTATAATGTTCCTCAGTAATACTTTATAATTTCCAGTGTAGTGGTCTTGCTCTCATTTTGTGTATTTTATTTCCTTGTATTTTATGGATTTTGATTCTACTGTAAATGAAAAATCTTATTTTATTTTTCAGATTTTTGCTTCTGGTATTAAAAGTAGAATTGATTTTAAAATAGTAACTTTATACTCTGACTGCATTTAATTGTTATTTTTAGGATTTGCTTTGTAGATTCCATAACATCAGGTCATCTATAAAGAGTGACAGTTTTGCTTTTATCCTTTCTGATACTTATGCCTTTTATTTCATATATTTTCCTTTATTACAATGGCTAGAACATATGCTTCAGTACTGAATAGGAGCAGTGAGAGCAGATGCCCTTGCCTTGTTCCTAATTTTAGAAGGAGACGGTGCAGTTATCCTCATCATAGAATCATTCTGTCTGTTCTATAACTTGATCTAAGTGAATTGTAGAGTTTGTGCTCTTTTTTGTATAGGACTTCTTTCACTCAGTGTGTTTTTGAGACATATTAGTATGGCTGCATGCCTAAGTGTTTTCTTCTTAGTATGTATTTTTTTAAATCAGCTTCTCAAAGCATAATTTATCTACAACAAACTGTTGCCAAATATTATCAAATACGGTAACTATAAGATTTTTGTTGAGTGTCCTTTTTCAGATCAAGACAATTTTTCTTGTATTCGTTGTTTGTTAATAGTGTTGAGTTTTTTGTCAATTTTTTTCCAAATCTATTGAAATAATTGAATTTTTTTCTCCTTTGTTCTGTTAATATGATGGATTATATTTGTTTTTAATGTGAAATCAATCTTACATTCTTGGGCCATATTCTCCTTGGTTACACTATGGTATATGTTTTTTATGTATTTTTTTGATTTGATTTGTTATTATTTTCTTAAGGATTCTTGCATCTTTGTTCCTGTTGCATGTTTGCCTATGATTTATTTTGTCATAATGGCTTTGTCAGGGTTTTATATCGGAGTAAAACCGGCTTCATTAAATTAATTGCAAAATATCCTCTCCAGTATAATGTTCTTTCTTCTTTGAATGTTTGATAGAATTCAACAGTGAAAACATTTAATTTTGAATATATCTTGATGGAGACATTAATTCAATTTTGTTCAGTATGTTTCAGTACATTTTCCCTTGTTTAAGAAGTAAGACTTTTTTTTACTTTGCCACTGAGATATTCATTCTATTCTCATCTCTACCTTTTATGTTTGCAGTGTTTATTCCAGTAACAGTCAATGTAATTATTGATGTATTGAAATTTGGTTACTGTTTTATTATTTTGTATCTGTCTGCTGTGCATGAAGGAGCCTGATAGGCTGCAGTCCATGGGGTTGCTAAGAGGTGGACATGACTGAGCGACTTCACTTTCACTTTTCATGTTCATGCATTGGAGAAGGAAATGGCAACCCACTCCAGTGTTCTTGCCTGGAGAATCCCAGGGACAGGGGAGCCTGGTGGGTGCCGTCTATGGGGTCGCACAGAGTCGGTCATGAATGAAGTGACTTAGCAGCAGCAGCTGTGTTTCTTGGCCTTCCCTAGTGGCTCAATGGTAAAGAATCCACCTGCAATGCAGGAGATGTGGGTTTGATCCCTGGAGAAGGAAATACCAACTCACTCCAGTGTTCTTGCCTGGGAAATCCCATGGACAGAAGGACCTAGTGAGCTACAGTCCATGGGGTTGCAGAAGAGTCGACACGACTTAGCAACTAAAACAATGTATTACCATGTATTTCTTGATTAGCTATATTTTCATAAGGATTCTTTTATCTTTGTTCTGTTTGTATTCTCCTATAATTTATTTTGTCTTAATGGCTTTGTCAGTGTTTCATATCAGGGTACAGCTGGCTTCATAAAATTAATTGTGAAACATTCCCTCAAATAGAATGTTCTACATTTCTCATTCCTGTTTCCATCTTCTCATCTTTTAGAATTCTGTTTTAATTCATCTGTTGACTTTTTATCTGTTCTCTGCTTGTTCTTTGGTGATTGTTCTAGAGATTAAATATATGTATGCAAGTATGTTTGAGTGTGTGTGTGTGTGTAATTTCCACTTAACTTTTGACCCCCAATTTGGGGTTAAAATTTTATCATTTCACCTAAAACATAGAAGTATCATAACTCATCTAACTCCATCTGTCCACCTAGCCCTACCCTCCTTTTTATTTCAGTTTTCATGTGTCTTGTATTACATCTAAATACAGTATAAATACTGCCAGGATGCTATAAGCTTAGCTTTAAACAATCATATGAGTTCTAAGGGAAATAAAAGAAAAAATTGTCTTGTATATTTACCTATGTATCTACCATTTCTGATGTTCTTCATTTCTTCCTGAAGTTTGAGTTCCATTAGGGTTAATTTCCCTTGTTCTGAAGAAATCCTTTAGCTTTTATTGTTGTTCACGTATGCTGGTGAAAGATTATTTTCATTTTCACTTATCTGAATCTTTATTTCACCTCCACTCCTGAAAGATATTCTCATTGATATAGAATGCTGGGTTGATAGTTTTCCTTTTGCTTTTACCTAACACTTTAAAATTGCTGTTGTACTTCTCCTTGCCTCCATGGTTTCTGATGTGAAATCCATGAACATTCAGATTGTTATGTTCATGTACATAATGTGTCATTTATCTTTAGTTGGTTTCAGAATTTCATTAGTTTTGTTTTTCAGAACTGTGGTTATGATAAAGCTATACATGCATGCTAAATCACTTCAGTCTTGTCTGCCTCTGTGAGATCCTGTGGACTATGGTGCCCCAGGCTCCTCTGTTCATGGGATTCTCCAGGCAAGAATACTGGAGTGGGTTGCCATACCCTCCTCCAGGGGATCTTCCTTACCCAGGGATCAAACCTGCATACTCTTAAATCTCCTGCATTTGCAGGCAGGTTCTTTACCAAAGAGCTGTGGCAAATAGTTCTTTTACCTGCCAGTGCAAGAGATGCAGGTTTGATCCCTGGGTCAGGAAGATCCTCTGGAGAAAGGAATGGCTACCCACTTCAGTTTTCTTGCCTGGAGAATTCCATCGAAAGAGGAGCCTGGTGGGCTACACTCCATGGGGTTGCAAAGTGTCAGACACAACTGAGCAACTGATATATGTATATTAATATATAATATGTATATATAAATACATATATTTATTTGCCTAAGCCTGATTTTCTTTGAATTTATTCTGCTGGAAGTTCTCTAGGAAGTGTTCAACCATTAGTTGTTTACATATGTCTCTAACTTCCCTCTTTTTCTGAGATTCTGAATATCTATATTAGAACTTTTGAAATTATTCAATGAGCAGTAATAGTCCATTCATTTATTTCCATACTATTTTCTCTCTTTCACATAAGGTGATTTCTTTTGATATCTCTTCAAGTTCCTGAAGTTTTTCTTTTTAATTCTGATCCTGAACATACTTAATGATTTTTTTTTTTAGTTTGAGATGTTGATTTTTTAGTTGGACAATTTTCCCTTTTATTGTTTTGTGCATTGATTTACTAACTTATTTATTATGATACATTTTCCTTAACTCACTGAGCATATTTTAATAGGTGGTGGTCTGAAGTTTTTGTCTAATAATTTTAACATGTACATTACCTTGAACTTGACATCTGTTGATTGCCTGCTCCTTGATAATGATTCCATTCTCCTGACTCTTTGTATGTCAAGTGATGTTGAATTGTATGTTAGACATTAAGAGGGTTATGTGGTGAAAACACTAAATTATCCTATATTGTTTCAAATAACATTGATTTTGTTTTTTTTAAGAAAGCATTTACTTCTGTTAGACTCAAACTGAACATTCAGTCACACCTGCCATGAGTGGCAGCTTTGGTCCCAGTTCAGAGGGCTTTGAGTCTGGTCCATGTGTGTGGTGAGACTAGAGCAGAGTTCACATACAGAATTTGGTCTTTTCCTTTGCTTACTCCCTTCTGGTGTGCTTGTATGTTCTCTGGTGGCCCTGACTGTCACTGACTCCTTTGCCTACATCGTTCATAGGCATTTAGAAAATTGGCAGATTTTTCTATTGAGTTTTAACCAGCTGGTGCCATCTCTGTGTCTTCAGCTCTCCTTGAGTGAAAGGTGAAAAAATTATTCATGTGACCCCGTGCAGATCTGAGTTCTTTGTCCAAGGTTTGAAAAATTTATAACTTTGTTTCATACTCTCAAATACTTTGTCTCCCCTCCAGTCCTAAAGGGTTTCTGTTTTTGCTAGATGATGTTGTTAAGGAATTTAATCCATCATTAGAGAAGTAAAAATTATGCATTGATTTTAAAAATGTTTCTAAAGGTTCTAGTTTCTTACTCTTAAAGAAATTCAAGTCCTTTGAATGACTCTCTTTTTTTTGTAAAACACTTTCTGGGCTTACTTACCAATACCTGGGGAGACAAATATGATAAATGAGGTGTTTGTCTAACACAGCCATCCCTCTAGTTTCAGTTCATGTAAAAGTAATTGTGTTGAAGACATTATATAAATAGTTGATAATGAAGAAAATAAAAATATGTTGTTTCCTATCTTTTTCTTAATAGTTTTAGTCAGCCTCTTTTTACTTGAAATTATATTTTGCAATTTGAAAGAACAATAAAATTCTACTTATCCAATAGATAGAAATTAAGAAATAGCAACCCTTTAGAATATAATTAAAACCTCTAATCTTAAAAGAACTTTAAGAACAGGGAAAGGGAAATAGGTAACAATGAAGAAAATTACTAGTTTTACATAGTAGAGAAATTGCTGTACTACTTTCTCAACTTTTCTCTGTGTTGTTCATAATAAAACAAAAGAATGACAAAAAAAGAAAAAGAAACCTTTAAATACCTAGAAAATTAGAGGAATATATATATTAAGAAATAATAAAGTTGTTAAAGCCCATCCAGTTAATAGATGGGAAGATATCAGTAATGCATTTCAAAAATTCTATACTTACTCATTAAAAAATGCATAAAGGTTTAGCACTAAAAGAAAGTATAAATAACATATAGATTGGGAGGCTAAAGGAAAATGTCATAATTTACAGTTTGTAGAATTTTACACACCAGATCTCCAAAATGATGTATTTTCAATTCCCTACAAGTAATAAAAGGGCTCAGAAATAAGGTGAAAAACATATAAATCAGTGTTCCTGTAACTAGAAGTAACCAACTAAAGAATATAAATTTGAAAATCATGCCATTCATAATAGCATCAAAACTCTCAAATTACTTTCCAAAAAATAATAAAACATATGCAAAATCATTATGTAAAAAAGAAGTAAAAAAGATGAAGTCTTGAGTATATGGAGAAATAAACATTCCTTATAATTCAGAAGGTCAATAACAGGATGTCAGTTCTCTTCAAATTGATAAATATATTAAAGGCTCTTCCAATAAATTTCACCAAGAGTTTTGTAGAATATTACAAACCGATTTTTAAATCCATGTGGAAGGATACAGTTAAAGAACAATCTGAGAAAATTTTGAAAGTGAAATAATATCGACTTATGCTCTCAGATACCATCTGATTACTGAAAGTGAAAATGTTAGTCACTCAGTTGTGTCCAACTCTTTGCGACCCCATGACTGTAGCCCACAGGGCTCCTCTGTCCATGGGATTCACCAGGCAAGAGTCCTGGAGTGGTCCTGGTGAAAGAGCAGTAAAGTAACTCAGTAGAAGCGATTAGAGGGTCTATAGGGCTTCCCTTGTAGCTCAGTCGGTAAAGAATCTGCCTACAGTACGGGAGACCTGGGTTCAATCCTTGGGTCGAGAAGATCCCTTGGAGAAGGAAATGGCAACCCACTCCATTATCCTTGCCTGGAAAATCTCATGGACACAGGAGCCTACTGGGCTGCAATCCATGGGATCGCAAAGATCCCTAACCCTAACCCTAACCCTAACCCTAACCCTAACCCTAACCCTAACCCTAACCCTAACTGAGCAACTAACGCTTACCTAGAGGGTCTGTATACAGCAAACAGTCACATGGGAAGCTGATGTGTGACAGAGTGGGAATGCAGAATCAGTGAGCAAGTAGGGAGCCCTTCAGTAATCCAATTCTAAAAGTTGACTATACTCAATATTTTGTAATAACCTATAAGGAAAAAGAATCTGGAAAAAGTATATATATGTGTATTATGGAATCGCTCTGCTGTATACCTGAAACTAATACAGCCTTATAAATCAGCTATGAGGATGAAGTTCAAATTGGGTGCTTGTTTCCAACTATAAACCAAGAGAAGGAACACACACACTCTCACACACTTATCTTTTGCAAGAAGAGACAAGAAATCACTTTACCACCTCATGGTACCATAGATTTCTGAAGTAGAACACTGAATATTAAACGCAAAATCCTCAAGTTGAAGGTTAATATATTTAACTGCATTAAAAAAAAAACACTGTTTCATCCTAAGTTTTCATTGATAAGGGAATATAATGGAAAAATTGAAAAACATTCGTTTTAATGGGGTACCATATACCATGTGAAATGAATATACCTGATTTATATATACCATCAACAGAACTATAAAATGCAGTATTAAAAAGTTCCAGAATGATCTCAAAATTTTGACAATGTTTATTTCTAATAGAAAGCTTAGGTCTCTCAAGTGTTAAAGATTCACACTGATCATCATTTTCTTGTGGCCATCTAGCCTCAAAATTGGAAGATTTTAAGATTTTTATGAATAAACAACAAGGTCATACTGTATAACACAGAACTATATTCAATATTCTGTGACAAATCATAGGGGAAAAGAATATGAAAAAAGAATATGTGTATAACTGAGTCATTTTGTGGTACAGAAGAAATTAATATAACATTGTAAATCAGCTATGTTTCAATCAAATTTTTTAAAAAATTTAAAGAGACTTCAGAAAACTAAAGTTTTTATCCAAAGTATTTGAATTTTTCAGCACTGGCAGCCTGCTTGAAAAGGAATCATTCCCTCTGGGGCTTCCTGGTGGCAGTGGTAATAAAGAATCCATCTGCCAATGTAGGAGATGCAAGAGACAGGGGTTAGATCCTGGGGTTGGGAAGATCCCCTGGAGGAGGAAATGGCAACCCACTCCAGAATTCTTGCCTGGGAAATCCCATGGACAGAGGAGCCTGGCAGGCTGTAGTCCATGGAGCCGCAAAGAGTCGGACACAGCTGAGCCACTGAGCACAGCACACGGCCCTAGTTCAGATAAATCTCACTCTTGGTAAAATTTGGCCTGTAGCCTCTTAGTGACCTTTGGACTTTCCATGCTGTGTACTTTACCTATATTCTAGTATGCCAAATCCAGCAGCAAATAACTAAATGAGGTTGGTAGAGTAATGAGGTTTCCAAATATGGGAACTGTATTCCAGAGTGTGATGGGCCAGCTCATTTCTCTGCCTTCCTTATTCTGCTACTAGTTCTAAAACTGTGCTGATGATCGTGTGTGTGTGTGTGTGTGTGTGTGTGTGTGTATTTTAATCTGCTTGGAACTATACAGAGAGTCCTGGGTTTGATCTCCTGAAGTCAGTGAGTAGGAGCTGAGGATTGTTCCCATACTGTTTCTGCAAGCCGTCATTTGCCCTTTGTCTTCCAATCAGGTGTTTCTAGTCACTGTCTGGAATTTTGAACTCTACATGATTCCTCGGCTTTACTGCTCCTCTTCGTCTACAATTCCATCGGACCCACGAGAGGGAAGGTGGGCAGCGTCCAGGACAGCCAGGTGAGCACAGGTTCCAATAATTCTGACATTTGATTAGAAAAGAAAATGTGTTGGCAGTGAACCACCGCCACCAAAGCATGGCCTGATCCGCTGCATTTGAGACTGGAGGAGCAACACTGCTCGTGTCTTCACGGTACAGGGAGGATACTCATCATGTGTAATCTGGAGTCTCCTTCTAGAGCATCTGTGCTCCTGTGTCTGGGCCTGCCTCCTCAGCACGAGTGAGCCATCTGGTTTTTCATCAGCATTTCCAGCCAGACAGCACCTGTCTGGGTGTCCATCTGGTTCTCCATAGAGTTCCTGGGAATAAGATTCTCCACTTCCCAGGTGGTACTAGTGGTAAAGAACCCACCTGCCAACGCAGGAGACATGAATGATGCTGGTTTGATCCCCGGGTCATAAAGATATCCTGGAGGAGGGCATGGCAACCCACTCCAGTATTCTTGCCTAGAGAATCCCATGGACAGAGGAGCCTGGTGGGCTACAGTCCACAGGGTTGCAGAATTGGACATAACTGAATTGACTTAGCACGCACACATGCAGAACAAGCTTTTGGTGGCTTCTTGAGCCCCTTCAGGGAAACACAAGTGGAAGGCGTCTCAGACCTCTCCAGATAGTTCTCCTGTGTAATATTCTCTAGCCTAAGGCCTCAGGGGATCCTCTGAGGCTGGCTCACTTCTAGGAAAGTTAGAGAGTGGGTGGGCATGGGCCCCCTCTGTGCTCAAGTGCCCAGGTTTCCTGCAATTCTCAAGCTCACTGTGGTGTTAAAGGAAACACAGGCAGGGCCTCTTCTCCGTGACATTCCCCCACATCTACTTTTCTTAATTTTTCTCCATCTCTCCCTCCCTTACCCCTCTTATTCCAGCCCATACAATCTTTTTCCGCTCTATATTATAGACTTGCTTTGTGATATAAGCTTGTTATTGCAGGTTCAAGAACCAAGTTTCAAAACAAATCAAAGATCTTGGGACTTGGTAACATCTTTTAGAAAAAAATGACCTCCATGTTGGGTATTCTAAGACTCAAAAGCTGACCGTCTTCACCCATTTTTCCTTATAATATTCTGATTATTGAAAAATAATTGTCTCTGAAATAACAGATATTTAAGGCATGTTTCTGGTTTCATTTTGAGTGGTGGGAAATGAGTGTAAGACACAGAGTAAAACATCAGACAAACTCAAAATTCTGTTTGGTGTTTGATCGTGTAGTTCAGTAAGCATGTGTTTGTATCAATAATGAGGTGCCTGAAGATGCTAGAACCAACTAACAAATAAATAGCCTTAAAATACAAGTTTATGTAAGGATTAAGTTTCATGGAGCTACAAATGAAGAAGCTTTTTACAGAGAAACATCTGTTGTAAAAGTGCTGTGTCAGCTAACATTTTTATAATTTTAATCAGGTTTCCAGCTATATATATGATGTACCTGTTTATAGCATGTGTGTGTGTGTGTGTGTGTGTGTGTGTGTATTTGTAGGCAGGTATGGACTTTCCTTGTGGCTCAGATGGTAAAGAATCTACCTGCAGTGTGAGAGACCCAGGTTTGATCCCTGGGTCAGGAAGATCCCTTGGAGAAGGAAATGGCAATCTACTCCAGGATTCTGCCTAAAAAATCCCATGGACAGAGGAGCCTGGAGGGCTACAGTCCGTGGGTTTGCAAAAGAGTCAGACACAACTGAGTGACTACAATTCCACTTTAATACATCTGTATGGGTTTCCCAGATGGTGCTATTGGTAAAGAACCCACCTGCCAGTGCAGGAGACATGAGACCTGTGTTCAATCCCTAGATTGGGAAGATCCCCTGGAGGAGGGCACATAACCCACCCCAGTATTCTTGCCTAGAGAATCCCATGGACAGAGGAGTCTGGCAAGCTACCATAGTTGTGTGTGTTTGTAAGTAAATATGGGTACATAAATGTTCTTGTGGGTATATGTGTATAAATGTGTATATATGTGTGTGTGTGTGTGGTGTATGAAATATTTTTTAATTTACTAAACATTTTGTAATTCATTATCTATTTTATTTTTTTTCATTATCTATTTTAAACTTGGTAACATAACCCTGAAGGAATTAAGAACTACTATTTTCATTTCATGCTTTATGCAACTAAGGTTCAGAGTGGCAGAGTGATTTACCCAAAGTCACACAGCAAAACAGTGCTGGAACAAGGTCTCTGGTTGAAGACTTTATCTCAGATGAAGACTTATGACTCCTAATTACAGAGTTCTTTCCCCCCATAGCAGGTTTTCATTGTATTCATTTTTATCCTCTGTTACCCATTTGCTCTCATGGAACATGCTTGTTGAATAGTTAGTTCTCCAGTATCAGTAAGCACTCCACAGACTGTTCAGTGGCATTTGGAGGAATTCTAGGAGGTTAATTCAGTACCATCCCTGCGTGAAGAAATTTCTCAGTGGTTTATGGAGGACAGCAGAGTACTGATACTTCAGAGTTACTCCCTTGTACAAGCATGATGTTGACCATTCTTTTTTCTGTTGGGACAATGGCAGCTAATTTGGTATGCCTGAGCTTTGCAAGGTTAAGTAGAAAGGTTAAGTGTTTACCCTGAAAATAGATGTGAGCTTTCTGATATACCCAGCATTCTTTCAGAGCTCCCAAATCATTGGATTGTTTACCAACACATGTTAGCTTTTAAATCTAGCAGTAATATGATTCAAACGTACCCATTAACTAGCCAGGATTTCGAAACGAATTTGGACAAGCCTCCGTGTGCAGCGCTGCTAGTGCTGTGGCCCCGGAACTAAAGGCAGGCCCCCCCTTTAGCCCAGATCTGAACTTGGAGTTTCCTTCCCTCATCTGCGCCACCCCCCCAACTCCAAAGCCCAAGGAAAACAATAATACTGTATAGAAACCTGTATCTTATTCTTGAGATTGATTACATTCAGACTAATGCATTTTCTACTGTCTAATGTTTCGGTAATGGCCCCAGAGGAAAAGTGCAGTCATTATAGCAATGAGCCCAGCACAACGGAGTATGGTGTTCTCAGCCTTAACACAGCAGCTGGTTCATTTGTCAAGAATAAGAACAAAACTGTTTACAGAAGGTACAACTCGGCAATGCGGTTTTTAAAGCTGGCTGCTTTCAAAGGGCACTCGCCTAATAGCTTTATTTATAGTTAACAGTTTTATGTAGATTATGCATATTGTTTACAGTCTTAGTTCAGCATCCTTTAACTTTAAAAGGGTCCTTTTTTAAGAGGGTACAATGTGTTTCAAAAAGACAAGTATTTCAGTGATGTAGGAAAACTTGAAGCCTGGGTATGCGTGTGTTTGTACTTGGTCATTTCAGTTGATGTTTTATTTACACGCTGTGGGTTTTCCTTGTAGGAGAGCCCTGACGTGGATGAGGAGGACGATGAAGATGACAAGGTGGGTGTACTCCAGAAAGGGCGAGAACGGCAGCGTGAATGCTTTTGGTAGATGGCATTCTAGCCGGTTGAGTCAAGTTCTGTTGTATCGTTTTACCACCGAAGGGTAACCAGTATAGTGATCAAGTTCTCATAATGTGTAAAAGTTATCTCTTTTCAAGTTTTAAGTGAAGATGAAAAGAGGTGCAATACAAGGAATAACTGAAATGGTAACCAGGAGGCCTGTCATTTGAGGCAGAGTTTAGCCTTTCCCTTGGTGGATGAAAGGTAGATGAAAGGTAGTCCAGGAAGTCAAAAGTAAATCACGTGCAATCGCTGTTCCTTGAGGCTCACGTCTGCACTCTGCGGGGTGGGTCACCCGCTTCAGAATCTGTCACTTGCCCAGCTGTTGCTGGCATCGTTTTTGGCTCTACGTCTGGGTACATCTGTCCTTTCTCTCCTCCTGGGAGAATCTCTCAAATCTGCTGCTTTGTTGTCATTACGCTTTCAGACAAACCTTCTGGAATAAAATGGAAAAAAAAAAGTAAAATGCCAAATGAGATGCTCCTAGCTTCACAGTCGCCCAGTCCCATGGATCTTGTAGGTCTGCAGGGCTCTGGGCGATAGTGTGTAGAAGGTTGACGGAGAGGAGAGAGGCGAGAGAGGGAAAGGGAGAAGTTAAGGGTCCGATACAAAATGTGCAGGAAACAGAAATGAATTCAAAAACACCAAGTTCCTGACACAGACAGCCTTAAAATCCATCGAGTGAACAGGATGATTTTGCCCATTTGAAGGAAGTTGGGCAGATTACAAAGTAAATCTTATTTGTCATGCTAAAATGATCATTAAGAGCAAACTAATAAAGTGTGACTTTTTAAAAAGAGAATCGGGACCCTTTCAAGAATGAAAGTCCCATGACGCAACTTTCTTCTTGATGAATTGACGTGAGTGGCTCCTGAGTGATGTAAATCCTTGAACATTAAGAATAGTCAAAGCTAGGTACTTCCCTGGTAGCTTAGTGGTAAAGAAATCTGCCTGCCGACACTGGGTTCAATCCCTGGTCCAGGAATATTCCACATGTTTCAGAGCAACTAAGCCCGCGCGCTGCAACTACTGAGCCTGCTCTCTGGAGCCTGCGCTCTGCAGCAAGCGAAATGTGCCTTAGGGGATGTTTCACCAAAGGAGACATGGTTCAGTTCAGTCGCTCAGTCGTGTCCGACTCTTTGCGACCCTATGGACTGCAAGCACACCAGGCCTCCCTGTCTATCACCAGCTCCCGGAGCTTGTTCAAATTCATGTCCATCGAGTCAGTGATGCCATCCAGCCACCTCATCCTCTGTCGTCCCCTTTTCCTCCTGCCTTCAATCTGTAATGAAATTATTTTAAAGCTACATAAGGAGCAATCATCAATTTTATTAACCAAAGGTTGGGAGTGAGGAAGATCTCTTTCTGTCTGGCCAAGTGTGTATAAACAAGGCACCTGTGAACGAAGACGTCACCCACCCTAGAGAGGGCATTGTAACACTGGGGCTTTATCCCCTCTAAGAGAGAAGAAATCCAACAAGAAGGTGATGAATGAAAGAGTGGGCTGAGTAAACAGGAAGGCAATAAAGTCATCCATGAAGGGATTCCATGCTCCCAACGCAGGGGCCCCAGGTTCAATCCCTGGTCAGGGGACTAGATCCCACATGCCACATCTCAGAGTTTGCATGTGCTGCAACTAAAGATCTCACGTGCTGCAGTGAAGATCAGAGATCCACATGCCACAAGGAAGACCCAGAGCAGCCAAGCAAAAACAGTTTAAAAATATCAGCCATGAGAGTTTGCAGCAGTGGTTGGCACGGTCTAACTTCCCATTGTGGTACCTTAAGGACTCTCTGGGGGTGTTGGGGGAGAACCGCTTGGGCTGGGATCTGCATGGATGGACCTGGGAGCTCTTGCCGTCCTCTCACTAAGCGTGGCCCTCCTTAGAGCGGATATGTCCGCCCTCTCACACTGAGGATATTGGCACTGGGGTCTCCGCGTCTCCTCCAGGGCAGTTCCATTCTTGAGATACTTTGATTGGTTGTAGTATATCTGTAGGGCCTTTAATAGCCCTGTATGGCCTTATTTCTTTCGCTTCCTCGCTTTCATACTTGTGTGGAAACTCCCTTTTGCCTTTTTATGCTGTTGATGGTCCTCCAGGGGACCGCGTTTTGTCAGAACTCCCTGCTGTGACTCGTCCGTCCTGGGTGGCCCTACACGGCCTGGCTCGTAGCTTCATTGAGCTCCACAAGCCCTTCGCCACCACAAGGCTGTGCTCCATGAAGGAGGCCTGGCGTGCTGCAGGCCCTGTCGCAACGAGTGGGACACGACTTAGCGGCTGAACAGCAACAACATGGAAACTTCTGAAGGCACAGGTCTGAAGTGACAGGTTGGCATCTGTTTAGGCCTCTTCTGCTGAGCGCAGGCCTTCTCTTGGGAGGGGAGACTGACGCACCGCAGCCCTTTTCCACATCTCCGCCCTGTCACTTCTCTAAGAGATGTGTTAACTAGAGGGACTTCCAACTGGAAGACCTCCGGAGCACACCTCCACCTACAGATTATTAGCTTTATCGTTTCTTCTCCATGGAGCAGCCTCCGCACCCAGAGCTGGTCCCTGAAGTAAGGAGGCCCTGGGCACGCCCCTCCTTGGAGTGCTGACTCCGGGGGCTTCCCCACAGCAGCCTTCTGGCTTCTGTTGTGTGTTAGACATGACAGACTGGCTTCTGGGAACTGTAACACACCCAGTGAGAGATGGACTGTTTACAAATTATAAACATCCAGCCGTCTCCTTCCAAACCAGAAGAGGAGGGGAACTCCTTTCTACTCAAACTATCCATCTTGAAAGTGACACTCCTTAATTGCCAGCACCCCTTCCCACCAAATACCATCACAGACAACCGTGGAAGATGAAAGCGTGCCGGGGGCCCCTTGGCACAACTTCCTCGGGAGATGGACGTGTTCCCATATTCTGTCTGTCTCCGCTGCATAGACCAGGACACGGTCTGGGGTCTGTCATCCTTTTATTGTCTGGAACAGGGATGGCTGTAAAATGACATCACCGTAGCCTCTTGCTTCTTCTTATTGTTAAAAGTCCATGTTAATGCCCTGTATTTTTTTCAAAACCAAATTAGACTCCACAGTTTTGCCTTGCTTTCTTTGGTGGGCTTTCAGTTAAATGTAGAATGTAACTAGTTTTTTGGCTTTTAGGAAGCTAAAGGTACAAACTCAACTTTGAAGAGAGGAAATCTTTCTTAGACCTGATGGCTCCATGCAAGAAATTGCTTGTTACAAGTATAGTTTGCTGGGGACCCCAGAACAAACAGATAATGGCTAAGTTCAGCCAACAGCAATCAGCTGACATTTCCTATTTGTATTAGATTCCATATGTGAAATTCTTCTATGTGGACCTTATTTGTACGGATGGATTACAATGAAAATTGCATTAATTTGCTACACAGTAAAGGTCAGTAATTGAAGCATGAACCAAGAAACTATTGTGTAAAATGCTGTATCCCATATTTAGGAAAGGTCATGCAAAGCAATAATATCTTGTTTTCATTGCAGAAGGTATAAATACTTGCATTAGCATTTCTTTCTTTTTTCCAGCTCAACAATCACTTGTATAGAATATTTCAGGATTTACTATTAACAACAGGAAGAAAGAATAATAAGGGCATGTAATAAAAAAAAAAACAAAAAACCTGCCTGTTTCTGTCATAAAGACACTGCGTCATGATGCCTGCATTGTGGCCTGGTTGGTTTTAACTCAGCTGTCAGAAATAGGATTGAATCAGCTGTTTGAGATTATCAGTGAGTTCACAGTTGCTTTACAGTGTTTGGTGGAAGGGGAAAAGATCCTCCTTTCATGTCAATTATGGGTGAAAAACATGTGGATCTTTTCCTTTAAGAAAATAAGAGACATACATTTTTGTGGATCGATGATTTTGTAATGAAAGGATGTGAATAGATATTATATCCCTATCCTCTTTTCATAAATTAGGAAAATTTTAGTATAGTATATTTCACAAATATACTAAAATCTTAAGTATATTTAAACCATCAATCCTAGTTTTACAAGTGATTTTTATCCTCCCAAATGATTAGTCCACTCATCACCACCCAGGTAGAGCCTTCTTAGAGAGAGAAGGAAGTGTGTGTACATTTAGAAGCTCTTGTAAGTTCACTTACATAGTCCTCGGGTGAAGTTGTTCAGGGCCAGCATGCCTTATTACCTGTGTTTTCTTGTTCCAGAAAGAGAAGATGGCCTGTAGTGTCTCAGCCAGGGAAGACTGTCATTCTTGGAGGAAGTCTCCTTGCAGTTTAATAGTGAGAGTAGTTTTGTTTATGATTCCTCTGTGCCTTCCTAAGCATATCCAAAACACAGCAAGTTACTTTAATTAGTGATTTTTTTTTAATCTGCTGACTAAGTCATGGTACTTTAAGATGGTGTGGTATGTTTAAGAAAATGAATATCTTCAAAAAGTTAACAATAGTTGAATACACACATACACTCAGGGCATCTACAGTCTGCATACAGGACATATTGTAGAGAACGTTATGGATACTTTTCAGGGGAATAAAGTAAATGGTTGTTCTGATGTAACTTCTTTTAATTTGAATTAATATTATTTTCAGTGATGAAGTGATTTAATTGCTAACACTACTACCATACCGTCTTACTTCCAAGACTTTAATATTAGAATGGATTCCAGCCAATTCTTAATTATCTGTTTATACATGTTTTGAATTAAAAGAAATTGGCTTACACTCTTTTCCCTGACACATTGACTTGCTCAGATCACTTTTTAAAAATCAAACGTCCATCCTTAAGATGTTTGGCTTCATTACCTTCAGAAATAACCCAGAAATGTTATTAATCTAATATTTTGAAGCGTTATTCAGCCTACTACTCTCTGGCTCACTGGTAGACCCAGTACTTGTAGATTTTCTTTGTGACTCCTACTGGAAAGATTTTCCTTGTATGTTGCTCCCAAATATTGTGAAATACGGTATACCAGACTGTAAACGGTATTTATATGGATTATCCTCTTATTAAGTAATTTATAGTAACAGGCTCTGATGTTATAGAGTATATATCTGGATATTTCTCTTGCCATTGCCTAAAATTTTTACATTATCCTAATAGAGAAGACATTGGACATTGTATCTCAGTTATCCACAAGTCATTGTTTTCCTGATGACAGTAGCCATTCCTCGTTTTCCTATTGAAATCCCCTCTGTTTCAGTGTGGTTTGCCCTAAGTCCCCATCAACCAATGAGTTTGCAAGGTAGTTAACAGATAATTTACAAAATATTTGATAGAAAGGTAGGGATGCCACTTTCTTCTCAAGGGAAAAATTGTAATTTCGCATAAGTAATAAATGACATAAAAGCAATAATTTAAAATGAGACCATTTTGGAACTTCCCTAGCAGTCCAGTGGTTAGGACTCCACACTTCGACTGCAAGGGGTGTGCTTCAATCCCTGGCTGGGCCAGTAAGACTCCACGTGCTGCAGAACACAGCCAAAAAGTTAAAAAAGAGAGAGACCATTTTGTGTAAGAATTATTTAAATGATTAGATTATTCGTATTTGTAGAGTGTTTATAATTTGCAGATTGTTTTTATGTGTTTCATTCAGTACTCAAACTGTTAAATTTGATACTATTTTCCCCATCTGTGAATGAACTCACCCAGGTTAAGAGAAATGTAGCAATGCATTGGAAAATTTCCCAGCCAGGATCAAGATTCAAATCCAGTCCTCTGATCTAAATCTGGTTTATTTTGTACTGTGTTATGTTGATACAAAGGAAACCTTATTAATTTACTGGCCCATTTTTCTGCATTATTATTGATAACTTTTATGGAGTGTTTGTATCTGTGATGGCTCCTTTTTGTCGAAATTTGTAGACCGTATACGTTGAGTGTTAGAGACGCGGTGCCTGGGTGAGTCAGGACTGCTTAAAGGTGGTATTTGTGCTGAGTCGTACGTGATAACTATTTTTTCTACGCGCCTTGGTCCCCTCACCTCAAGGAAAGCTAGAGGACACACAGCTAAACCAGCAACTGCAGTGCACTGTGTGTTTACCTGTGAGACAACAGTTGGGGAAACCATCAGCCTGTTGGCCCTGTAACACCGTGGCAGCCATCAACTGGCTCAGAGAAACTTTTAAGGAAGTCAGTCTTCCCAGGGTCTAAATTCCAAATAATTTTATCCACAGTGTTCCCAATTTTTCAAAGGTTGTTTTATCAACATCTTCCTCGTGATGATGATGTTTATTCCTTTTCCTTTTTAGCCCTCTGGTTTGATCCCTGATGAAAATCCTGTTGCAGGCCAAAGAAACCTGTTGCTAAAGATCAGTCAGTGTGGAAGGACTTTGTGTAATGAACAGGTCATGGGAGCAGTTTATAACTGCTTCAAAATGATACTGATTCAAAATCCAGCCTGCTTCATATTCGTTTCCCAAAGCAAAAATACTACCTGAGAAGAAAGCACTCTCCTGAAAGAGGAAGAGATTTTTCTTCATTTTAATAGTGTACCGTAAAGTAGGGTGTGTGTGTGTGTTGGTGTGTGTGTGTGTCCATGAACACAGGATATATCTCATGGGAAGAAACCTTAAGAACTGTTTCCAGTGCATTAAGCCAGATTCCTGGAGGACAATTTTTAATCTCATATATCAGAAATATTACTTTTTATTCTTTGTTATGACAGATGCTGAGAGGTTCCCCCCCTCACCGGCTAAATGCCACTCAGTCTATTTCTGATGTTTATAATTCTTCAAGTTCTCAAATTGCAGGCTTTTAATATTCAGAGGGATGAAGTAGACCAAACAGATTTCCATTTAAAATCTGAAGTCATATTTCTGCATGTTTGCTCTGGATGGTTTGCATTATTGGGATGATCCTAAGATAGAAATGTTGCATCTTTCCCTTTAGGGGATCCTGGGCATCCTGTGACAAATACTACCCAATTTTTAAGCATGTCACAAGGATCTTTCCTGATGTAGTCAATTTTTTGGACTATCTCTTTGGTTATGCTTAGGTAATTAGTAGAGAAAGATTTTCTTGACTCAGAACATGTATGAAAGATTTAAAGTAACACACTGATTATATAATGAATTCTTAGCTGTAAATTCATTTTGATGGTGTTAATTCTCTCCTAGAGGCTCAAAGCTACTTTATTGCACCTACAGTGCTGTGCTCTTTGGAGATACTGGGGAAGCCAGCAAAGCCTCAAAGAAGGAAAAATCCACTGCCTGATTTATCATTTATTTATTATTTATTGGCTTTGTTCTTAAATAACAACCAAGTTGCAACACAGGCATATTATTTATTCTTCATTTAGCTGTCTCTAAAACTTAGCTGAAAGACTCAGTTGGCTTTTTTTTTTGACATTTTATAAGCAAATGGTCAATTAAAAAATAATATTCTTAATACATTTTATATAATAATATGCATTTTAATGTTGCAGAGTTGGAATTTGTAATATTTTCCTTAAAATTATTATAATAATTACATTATTTTTCTTATAATCATTCTCTATAGCATAAAACAAAGGATCCTTTTGAAATTTGAGTTCTGGATCTGAAAAGTTCCATGCTTTCATCTCTTTTGTTACATGGTGATACCTACTTGCTCATGAGAGTGTTAGGCACTCAGTTGTGTCTGACTCTTTGCACCCCCATAGATGTAGCCTGCCAGGCTCTGTCCATGGAATTCTCCAGGCAAGAACACTGGAATGGGTTGCCATTTCCTTCTCCAGGGGATCTTCCCAACCCAGGGATCATGAAGTAGACCCTAAATCATGTGAATTTTATTTATGCCTTTGTGTTTTCTGAAATTTGTATGGAGAAGTGAAACCCATTCTTTCTCAAATGTAGGAATCTAAAAATATGCATGCAGCTGCAATTATCTTGTTCATTAGTTTAATCACACCAGTGGCCATCTCTGTTTTTATTACACATTTCCCTCTATAAATGAGAAGGCTTGTATGTTAAGGAAAAATACAAGTACATGTAATAACAGTTTCCTCTTCCTGAATGAGCCACTATTACTCTTCCCAGACAATTTGGTAGCAGCAGCAGATGGAATGCTGTGTTTGCTAAACTGTGTTATCACCACATCCCCTGGTTCAATCTGAAATGTGTAAATAAAGCCAGCGTGATGCAGATAGAACAGCCAGATGATCTTTCATACGACGCAGGGCAACATGAGTGGACTTGTCCTGGGAGATCCTTGCTTTCGAAACGTAAATGAACCCCAGGATTCTTTAAGCTAGACAAAAAGGATTCTTTCTTTTTCATTTCTTTGCATTGTCAATGGGTAAGTACTTGACATTTATGAAGCACCTGGAGGGTACCAAATGCTTTACATATGATAGTTAATTCTCCAAACACTCCAATTAGGGTCAGGATTATGATCCCCCTTTTTCAGATAGCAAAATTGTGACTCCAGAAACCATTAGGAACTTGAGATGATCACAGTGCTAGTAGGTGACAAGACCAGTGTTGAACTCACTTTCTCCTGACTCCATAGCCTGTGATTAATAAAATATGCAGACCTGAGGATTTGATACATCTTAAGTGCCCCCTACCCCCACTGCAAGCTTTTCATCTGTTGTTGTAAACCCTGGCTACTTCAGCTCCTAAATAAGAATGGGTGCATTTTATTATGTTGTAAATTATGGTATGTATTTTTTGCAAGTTGCACATAAAGTTTGCTAAAGTGTTTAACAAGACACATTAAAAAAGTAAGAATGGAAAGAAGTGTTTTTCCCCAAATATTTTCAAAAAGCCTAATTTAACATGCATTCTTATGAAAATTGGGCAAAGAATACTGGAAATGAACATTAGATAGAAGTATGTAACTGAATAAGATGAATAACTGAATAAGATGTCTAAAAGCCATGTGAACTATAGTAAGTCGAGATCCATAGACACCAAAGAAGCAGATGACAAAAAGAACAAGTTGAGCTGAATGCCTCCCCTTTGAAATGTCTACACGTGCTCTGGACTTAATGATCCTGGACTGGAATCTGCTGCCACATATATGTGGATAGAGGCACATCACCTGACCTCTTTGGGCCTTGGTTTCCTATTAATGGAAATGTAATATCAAAGACCGTATAACATGTCCATTGGTATACCAGAAGATATAATTAGAGAAAATTCCCATCAAGAGTAGTAGTTTTTCAGTCGCTAAGTTGTGTCCAAGTCTTTTTGACCACAGGACTGCAGCACACCAGGCTTCCCTGCCCTTCAGTTTCTCCCAGAAGTTTTTAACTCATGTCCATCCAGTCAGTGATGCCACCAACCATCTCATCCTCTCTTGGCCCCTTCTTCTCCTGCCCTCTGTCTTTCCCAGCTTCAGGGTCTTTTCCAGTGAGTTGGCTCTTCACCTCAGGTGGCCAAAATATTAGAGCCTCAGCTTCAGCATCAGTCCTTCCAATGAATATTCAGGGTTGATTTCCTTGCTGTCCAAGGGATTCTCAAGTATCTTCTCAAGTACCACAGTTTGAAAGTGTCAGTTCGTCAGCACTCAGCCTTCTTTATAGTCCAACTCTCACATCCATACATGAGTGCATTGCTTATAAAGGTAACCTTTGCAATATAGAGAGTGAAAAGAACATTTGCTGCTAGAGTGATGAAAAGGATAGAGGTGTGATGCAAATAGAAAAAGACAGTAGTTGTTGTGGACTGGCATCCCCTGGAAAGGTCTCATGAAGACCAGGAGTATTAGTTGGACCTTTAGGCCATTCTGCTGGAGTTGGGAGGCCTGAAATCTTCTCTTTAACCCTTGAGAAATCTGTGTGCAGGTCAGGAAGCAACAGTTAGAACTGGACATGGAACAACAGATTGGTTCCAAATAGGAAAAGGAGTACATCAAGGCTGTATATTGTCACCCTGCTTATTTAATTTATATGCAGAATACATCATGAGAAACACTGGACTGGAAGAAACACAAGCTGGAATCAAGATTGCTGGGAGAAATATCAATAACCTCAGATATGCAGATGACATCACCCTTGTGGCAGAAAGTGAAGAGGAACTAAAGAGCCTTTTGATTAAAGTGAAAGAGGAGAGTGAAAAAGTTGGCTTAAAGCTCAACATTCAGAAAACAAAGATCATGGCATCCAGTCCCATCACTTCATGGGAAATAGATGGGGAAACAGTAGAAACAGTGTCAGACTTTATTTTTTTGGGCTCCAAAATCACTGCAGATGGTGACTGCAGCTATGAAATTAAAAGATGCTTACTCCTTGGAAGAAAAGTTATGACCAAACTAGATAGGATATTCGAAAGCAGAGATATTACTTTGCCGACTAAGGTCCTCTAGTCAAGGCTATGGTTTTTCCAGTAGTCATGTATGGATGTGAGAGTTGGTCTGTGAAGAAAGCTGAGCGCCGAAGAATTGATGCTTTTGAACTGTGGTGTTGGAGAAGACTCTTGAGAGTCCCTTGGACTGGAAGGAGATCAGCCCTGGGATTTCTTTGGAAGGAATGATGCTAAAGCTGAAGCTCCAGTACTTTGACCACCTCATACAAAGAGCTGACTCATTGGAAAANGAAGAAAGCTGAGCGCCGAAGAATTGATGCTTTTGAACTGTGGTGTTGGAGAAGACTCTTGAGAGTCCCTTGGACTGGAAGGAGATCAGCCCTGGGATTTCTTTGGAAGGAATGATGCTAAAGCTGAAGCTCCAGTACTTTGACCACCTCATACAAAGAGCTGACTCATTGGAAAAGACTCTGATGCTGGGAGGGATTGGGGGCAGGAGGAGAAGGGGACGACCAAGGATGAGATGGCTGGATGGCGTCACTGACTCCATGGGCATGGGTCTGGGTGAACTCCGGGAGTTGGTGATGGACAGGGAGGCCTGGCATGCTGGGATTCATGGGGTCTCAAAGACTCGGACACAACTGAGCGACTGAACTGAACTGAACTGAACCCTTAGCACTTATTTCCTGGGTTGATGCAAATGATCTTTTGATCCTAATATAAACCTGATTTCCTCTGTTCTTCCTCTCCATCCATTCATTTCTCCATCAAATATACACTGTCTCAGCACTAAGGATGTTCCTACCACAGTTGTTGGTACTGAGAGCGCAAGTTGAGGTAAGGCAGTCTGGTCTTATCTATTGGTCCACCAATCCAAATAGCGCATAGCGGAACAGGAGGCTCTTCTAATGTCTTTTAAAATCTTGCTTATTTATTGTTGACTACTCTGGGTCTTCATCGCTGTGCACAGCCTTCCTATAGTTGCTCCTAGTTGTGGTGCATGGTCTTCTCATTGCAGTGGCTTCTCTTGTTGCAGAACATGGGCTCTAGGGCATGTAGGTTTTGGTAGTTAGTTACACAGTGCAGGTTTAGTTGCCCCACAGCATGTGGAATCTTCCTGGACCAGGGATGGAACCCCTCTCCCCTGCATTGGTAGATGATTTCTTAGCCACTAGACCAGCAGAGAAGACCCATTTCCTCCAGTATTAATGAAGCACTCAAGCTATGAAAATGTAAATATCATCTTAGAGCGTAGAAGCTACCATGCCTTGTTGAATACACAGATTCATTGCCCAAAGGCAATAAAAGCCATTAGAGAACAAAAATGACATTTACCACTAATCATGAGAGTACCTGCCCTCAGGTGAATTTTTCCCTCTCACATATGGCTAGCATGTCATGTGCAGAGCTTCCAAGGAAAAGGGTAGAAACTTACTCAAAAGAAAAAGCCTTTTTCTCCTGGTCCAAGAGGAATGCTTTGGACACAGTTGGTCCCTTGCTGTGCTGATGAATTTTAGGTAAAGCTGATTTAGGTTCATCACATGCTCCTATTTGCCCAAATTTTTCCATTTACTGATTTTATACTCCCCATTTTTAAAAAACTCAGTATTGTATTTACTGTTTCCATTGAAATAAGCCAGGACAAGCTGCTCATGCTTCCAGTTTGTGTGTTCAGTCTCCTCTTGTCTCTTCTATAGTCTTTACTGGTAGCCTAGGCTTTAGATGTCAGTTACAAGGGTTCTTGGGCTTCCCTGATGGCTCAGCAGGTAAAGAATCTTCCTGTAATGCAGGAGACATGGGTTCGATCCCTGGGTCGGGAAGATCCCCTGGAAGAGGAAATGGCAACCCACTCCAGTATTCTCGCCTGGAAAATCCATGGACAGAGGAGCCTGGCGGGCTCCAGTCCACGGGGTCACAAAGAGTCAGGCACGACTTTAGCAACTGAGCATTAGTAGAAGGGTTCTCACTGATGCCAGGTTAAGTCCAAGCAGGGATGACCCATCTATTTTCCTGATTCTTTCTAAATAAAACTTAGCTTTAAAGGAAGGCTTTTGGATGGTGCCCTGATAAGACAAAGTGCTCTTAGGCAATTGTGGAGAAGTATGTGATGACCCCAGTGTACCAGCCTATGGTGGTAAGGTCATTGCCAGGGCCAGTCAGATGCGTAAGACGTCCAAGCAGCCAGGTCAGAGAGCTCAGTGATGAGAAAGATGGGAAACGATAGCAACTATAGCACTGATGTATAGTAAACACAGAATTTAACCAGTCCTATGGGTAGGAGAATAAAAAATAGTCTGCATATTTTTACTCCAATGTTTTATTTCACTTTATTTTTGTAAATCTGCACATTGTTTTACTTCTTGATAATGCTTTTTCAGTGAATAAATAGTAATAAAGTGCTGCATGTTTAATGGATAATCATAATGATGAATAATCAAGTAACAATAATCCATTTTTCAAGATAATTGTTGATGAACTAACTGGTTCACAGTTCCTGTCTACCACTGGGACCATGATCGCATCATTGGTACATGTAAACTTAAGTTGCAAACCTGCTGAAGAGTCTTCAACTGTCAATAGTTATTTTTAGAAGACCACTTCTAGAAACATAGTTTAAAAATTACATAGCCCAAAAGATGCGTTTACACATCCTTCTGTGCAGCATGACTTTTCATTTGGATCAAATGACTGTTCTTCCACACTTCTCTCATCTTCCATTCCAAAGTTTCATTATGCATGTAGGAGAAAGGGCAAGGTACATGTTAATATGTTCACTGCAGTAGCATCAATGTATCAAAAACTCTGTGAAGAGTCAAATGATGCCAGTCTTATCAGCATGCCATCAAATGACTCAAACAATATCAAGTAAGTTAATTCTGAAATCTGTTGTAGCTTTGCACAGTGGCAATATTGTAGCCAATGAGGTTTATCTGAGGGGTGATTACTGCTAATTGAAAACTTTTCCAGTACCCTGCTGTGACAACCTGAAATGTTATATTTTTTCATCCACTATATGGAATCAAAATAGAGCTTTTACAAGTCAGTTTTACAAAAAATGAAATCTCTGACATCAGGAATGCCATTGTAAATTTACTTTGAATGTGTAGCATTGAGGGTTATTTAATTTTTAGTGATAATATGAATGCAAGTTTTGATGAAGCATAGCACCATGGCTAATAAGATACTCATGTAAGTTGAATGGATCTTTGCAGCATAAATTTACAAGTGATCGATCATGGTACCCTATTATCCGTGATTGCCTACAGACAAGTGATAATGCACCGCCAATTGAATTAGCAGCTGTAGTGTCCACGTTTATAAATATTTTGTATATACAGAGTTGGGGTAGCAACAGCAAGTTTTCATGGCAAAGATATGTCAGATATAAAAATATATTTCATTCTGCATGGCTGTGGGCTCTTCTTGCTGCCAGTCGTCCATCCATCAGTCTGCTTTTAAGAGTGTTTGAAACCTTTGATGAACTCTCAGCCAACTTAAACATTCTTCAAAGCTACTGAAGTCTTGTGCTAAAAAAAGGAAATCTTTTCAGTGTTTGTTGCATTTTGGTCATGTCAGTTGGAAATATTTTCATCAAAAATTTTGATAACTGAAAATTCTAATTACTTCATCTTTGGAAGCTTTTAGTAGATGGAAATCAATTTTAAAAGAACTGGCAAAAATAACTATTTCTTTTTTTTTTTACAAAAGCAAGGGATATTCAACACAAAGCAATCTGTGAGGTCAGACCCTATGCATGAATTGGTGTTTAAATTCACGAGTTACACTTTGGATTATCTCAGTTCGTGGGATTAGAAAAACTTTTGATTTTTAATAGGATAAATATAAATTCTACCCAAGATTGGAAGGAAATTGAGAAGCCACTTATTTTTCAGCATAAATTTTAAGAATTTCAACTTTAGAAGAATTTGAAAAATTATACAGACAACTTACTTAGAGTTTTATCTTGAAAAAAAGCTTGATAAAGTTCATATGAATGGATATAGTGCCTTTGAAATTATTTGGGCTGAAATATATACAGATTTTAATATTTAAAAAACAGAATCGAGAATATTCTTCATGTATCACATTTTTATTGTGAATTTTCAAAGTACTTTAGTCCCTGGAGATAAAGTATTTTTGTCATTAAAATTATGGTCTATAGTAGAGTCAATTAAATATATCAATTTAACAATGATTAAGTGCAACTCTGAAGATAGGTAAGAACAATTTTATGAAATGTAAGTGAAAAGACATTAAAGATAATATTACTTTTGTGGAAAAGTAATCTTGACATGGGACTGTTAACTATAACTAGAAAACCAATTAAATATATGAATATATGGAATGAGTAATCATTCTCATGTATCATTTTACAATTGCATAATATGGGCAAGTTTCTTTTACTCTAATGTATGTAAAATATATGTTTTTATCTTGAAACAATGTCATGAAAATAAAAAATAATTGTAGAGATCCACTAACACGATAAACCAAGTTGTCAGCTGATAAATGCTTCAAAACCTGCACAGTTCTGTTTACTCTCACTCTTAAAAGTTTACAGATATGGTTCATAAATTATGTTACCCTAGATACAGTGAAATTTTTAGCTTGGTCTTTAAATACTGATTATTCAAACTAAAACATCAAATTCATTAAAAAATGAGAGACTCTTGTGAGAATCACTTCTTATTTTGATATACTAACCCAGAATCTCTGTATTTGGGGTGTTTCAGGAGGAAAAAAAAAAATCAGTCAACTAAAGTAGGAAATTGTTATGAAATGGAGCCACATGGAAATTTGAGTCATTTTCCAAAAACTTGTTTTGACCTAAACAGTATGCTGTTGAAAAGAGGAAGCCACTTTTGCCCTTTGGGTCAAATTCCCTGGTGCTTCCCAATCCTCCTTTATAAACATGAATATTTCTGTGGCAGACAGAGATGGGTTTCACCACTGGCCCCTTTAATAGATGTTGGTGGGTTGCTGAACATGAATTAGGTTGTTCTGGCAGTATATCCAGTTTTTAATACAAACCACTTGAAGAATTAGAAAGAGAGTAAGGGAAACAAGAAATTGAAAATTGGAGTGAAAAAAAAAATGTCTTGCAAGTTTGACTTTGCAAGAGGAAGCAATGAGTATGACCTCCTAGCGTACAGGATCATTGGATAAATGATCCTGTAAGAACAGATGGTAAGATGTTACTCAGACCATCCCAGCAGATGACCTCCATATATTTATGATATGACTGAAAAAAAATTTTTTTTAATTTACCAGAGGCTATTTTCAGAAAAGACAATGGCACCCCACTTCAGTACTCTTGCCTGGAAAATCCCAAGGGCAGAGGAGCCTGATAGGCTGTAGTCCATGGGGTTGCTAAGCGTCAGACACGACTGAGCGACTTCATTTCACTTTTCACTTTCATGCATTGGAGAAGGAAATGTCAACCCACTCCAAGTGTTCTTGCCTGGAGAATCCCAGGGACGGGGGAGCCTGGTGGGCTGCCGTCTATGGGGTTGCACAGAGTCAGACACAACTGAAGCGACTTAGCAGCAGCAGCAACCAGTCACTGAAATCACTGTGAGGTAGTATGTTTTCCTTCCTGCATCAATGGGTCCAGTTGATGGAACAGAGAATACAAGATGAGAATGAATTTCTTTTTATTTTGTTGCAAAGAAGATTATTATAGAAATGGTCTCTGGGATTTAGAAGATAATTTAGTATAATTCTAACCCAAGTAAAATTTTAGGTAGAAAAAAATAAGTTTTGTTAGGTTTATTTGTGGTTTTAGGTATTACATATTAGATGTAACAGCTACAATGACTCAGCTTGGCCTGAGCTAAGAAGTTAGTAACTAAATCCCAGTTACAATAGAGTTCATAAGGGAACTAGAATATGGTATCAGAATATAAGATATAGTGTGAAAATGCCCTTCTTTAGGGAATCATCTTTTATCCAACATGTGAGTGATTTCAAGATTATTTTTATAAGCATCGGCTACTTAACATGGTTAGATCGTGGCATCCAGTCCCATCCCTTCATGGCAAATAGAAGGGGAAAAAGTGGAAGCAGTGACAGACTTTATTTTCTTGCACTCAAAAATCACTGCAGATGGTGATTGCAGCCATGAAATTAAAAGATGCTTGCTCCTTGGAAGGAGAGTTATGACCAACCTAGACAGCATAGGAAAAGCAGAGACATCACTTTGCCAACAAAGGTCTGTTAGTTGAAGCTATGTTTTTTCCAGTAGTCCTGTATGGGTGTGAAAGTTGGACCACAAAGAAGGCTGAGTGCCAAAGAATTGATGCTTTCAAATTGTGGTGCTTGAGAAGACTCCTGAGAATCCCTTGGACTGCAAGGATATCAAACCATTCTGTCTTAAAGGAAATCAACCCTGAATATTTATGCTGAAGGTGAAGCTCCAATATTTTGCTACCTAATGCAAAGAGTTGTCTCACCGGAAAAGACTCTGATGCTGGGAAAGACTGAGGCAAAAGGACAAGGGGATGGCAGAGGATGAGATGCTTAGGTAGCATCACTGACTCTGTGTAAATGAATTACAGCAAATTCCGGGAGATAGTGAAGGACAGAGGAGCCCACTATGCTGTATTCCGTGGGGTCCCAAAGAGTCAGATACAACTTAGCAACTGAACAACAACCACCTAACGTGGGAAAGCGCATTTTAAGTTTTCTTTAAGCAAAATAAGGATAATATTCTTATACAGCTGAATATCATCTGGATGTCCAACATGCCCTATTGCTACCTGCTGGAGAACTAACCGAAGAGGGGTAAGTAAGCTAAGCTTGTGAAGACAGAGCAACTCAGGATCAGCCAGTGAAAGAAGTCACAGAATTCTCTGAGAGAAGCAGCAACTCTATAGGGAAATGAAGTTCTTTTTTCTGTGGAGTTCCCCTTCATCAGCTCATGATATTGAGATGGTGACATGCTTGCACACGACAAGTGGTCACATCTCATGAGTAGTCAGGAATTTGGGGGAGCCGATAAGTAAATTGTAAAAAAATTAAATTTATCTCCTGAAGTCACTCTGTTGCTAATAACCATGTTACAATAATACTAGCATAATGCTTTCTATAGCAGACCAATAAAAATGAAGTAACTTGAGTTCAATCTTTTATGTTTCTTAGGAATCTGAGAAAAAGGGCTTAATTAAAAGAATCTACATGGTCCAGGATATTGTCTCAACTGTTCAAAACATCTTGGAGGAACTAGCCTCTTTTGGAGAAAGAATTAAAAAGTAAGTTCTGCATTTGTATTATTGTGTTTGGAGTAAAACTGCCATGCTCTTGGACAGGCAAGGGGGAGGGCCTTGGGGAGGATAGGATCAGAAAATACAAAAACAAACAAAAAACAGAAACAGCAGTCTTGGGCCTTTTAACTTTGGTTGGTTGGTTCTTCAGGTTTGTCAGCTTCACAAGGGTGGACCGCATGACCAATTTATACTAGTTATGTGAGCATAATATTAATAGTGCCTTTTTTTATTCTCAAAATATTCTGGTTTAGATGATAAACTACAGATTAAAACATAGATTTAATTCTCTAATAGAGTCTCAATTGAGAAAGCCTCTCTGTGATTCGTGGTTTTATTATTTTTTTTTTGCTTACTTTGTTTTACGCATTGTGAACTCTGTGTAACGTGGTCTTCATTTGATATCCATGAACAGAGAAGGCTTTTCTTTAACTGTAAGTGATTGCTCTGCACTTCAAACCCAGTTGTGTCAGCCACATTGTTCTTTCTAAAGAGCAACTACCATTCTTATTTTATTGGCCATTCTAGTTTCTTTTTAAAGAACACATTTTTTAGAAATTACATGGCTAAAGAAGAGATTAAAATTAGTACTAAAAGCCAAGTGAAATTTTGTCCATGAAGATGCAGGGAAATCAATAAGCAGTGGTTAACATCAGGAAATATAAACAGCTAATGTGGAACTTTCTGTGGTTACTGATTTTCTTCCTCAGTCACTTATTATAACAAATTGCCCTTGAACATCCATTTATTATTGGCATAGAAAACATGTTTCTTTTGCTTAAAAGGCAGGTTAAAAGTTATCTTTAAACAAGTTTAGTGAGTTTTTATTAAATTTCCACGTTTTTTTCATGAGCAATGTTGAGAAAAATTAAGGAGCAGTAGGATTTTTGATCATGTATATTGATATCTGTCTGCTTTATCTCTCTAGGTTTCACATAAATTGAAAAATGATTCCTGAATGTACCCTCAAAATTGCTTAGCAAAAATATAAGTGACAGTAAAAAATAGTGAAGTGATGAAGAGGGCACTATAATTTTTCATTCACCCATTCAACTATCAGTGTGTGAATCTCAGGCACTGACTTGGTTTAAGAATAAGAAATGCATCCAAAATAACAATGACAGTAGAAACCAACTAACGTCATGTGCTATCCACTGTTCTAAGTCTTTGACAGGTAGCAACTTCTTTAAGGAGTTATTTAAAGAATTGGATTAAATGATTCCAACAACCCTGCAGAGTAAGGATTGTTAGTATCCGCATTTTACAGATGATGAAACTGAAGCGCAGAATGATTAAACATGAAGCCCAGATCACGCAATGAATAAGCCATGGAGCTTGGATTTGAACCTGCCTGCCTCACTTTACACTAGAGTGTCATTATCCTCTGGGTATCTGTGTGTGTGTGTGTGTGTTGCCTTTATGTTTTGTTCATTTGTCTGTTGTGGTATAGCTGATTACAATAGTATATTAGTTTCAGATGTACAGAATACTAAGTTTTTATAGATTACATTCCATTTAAGGTTATTATAAAGCATTGGGTATATTCCCTGTGTTGTACCTGTATATCCCTGTAACTTATTTCTTTTAAACATGGTAGATTGTACCTTTTAATTCTCTCCCCATTGTCTTGGTACTCCCCACTTTCTTCTCTATAGGAATCTATTTGCCAATGAAGGGAATGAACACTAATAAGACAGCTAAAATAACACTGATGCTAGATAGAGGCTAGGTGGGATGTGGAGATGGGTACTACATCCCCGGAAGGATGTAGGAGAGAGAGAGACAGAGGAAAGTTCTGAGGAAGCAACAGCTTATCAGCACTCTAAGGATGGGAAGAGCCAGCTGGGCATAGAGCTGATGAATGGGAGCTTCAGTGGATGGGTGGCTTTATGCGAAAGCTCAAAGCCCAAGACTGTGCTCAGTGGAGGGAGGTGGAGGGGAAATAGCATGTCTGTGCCACCGGGGACGGATGTGGCAGTTCCTGGAGGTGAGGCAGGTCACACGGGCCTTGAGTGGATGCAGAAAGTCAATGAAAAAAAAAGTGAGCAAGGGATGTACTGGCAGGAAAGAAGATAAGAGGATGTGGAGTGGGGGCAAGGCTGAGGACGGAAGGCCGTGTCCTTTGGTAAGGCTGTCTCCGTGCTTGCATGTCTGTTAATAGACAAATGTGGCTGTTGTGCAGTTGATAATGGTCAAGGAAATGTGTCTGATGAGAAGAGGGCAGAGTATTTAAGCAGGCCCCCAGCTCTACAGTGCCTTTTGGCGGCGACCGTGCCCAGCACAGCTGTGGTGGCCGTGTCTCGAGACGTATTTTCAGCCATGAACAGAGCACTGTTCTGCCCAGCTGTGACACAGGAAGGCGCATGAGGCTCAGCTCCTATTAATTCTTCAGCCATTCATGATTGCAGTGACCTTAAGGTTCCCGCTGGGCATTCAAGCGCAACATGTGTAACTCTGTTGGAATTCCATTGTAACTCAGTGCATAAGGACCAGGAAAACTTTTACCCAACTTTTGGCAACTAGAGAATAAATAAGCATGCTTAAATCTCTCAGAGCAAGACTTCCCTTGTTACTGGCAGAGAAGACCCTGATGATTCTGTATTCACTTGGAGCGAATGGTATTTTCTTTTCTCTGCATTCTCCAATTACCTTCTCATTGTATACAGATTTCAAATGTATGTATACATCAGGCAAATATTTGCTTAGCATGTGGCATTTGTATTATCCCAGGCAGCAAACAGGATGGGTCAGAAGAATAATGTATATTACTTGTCCTATTGCTGTGAAGTGTTGGCTACAACACTAGTGTCCTTGAGTGGTTAGGGAAATCTCCTCTGCAGAGAAGATAATGAGATTAAGGTAGATTCAGGACAGGGGAGTCATCCTTGCATATGTTCTGGAGTAAGGCTTAGAAGGCACGTTTCTAGGAAGAACTTCTCTGACTGAAGTCATGCTGTGAAATACTGAAAGATGAGAAAGCAGGATCAGTGAAGTTTGGATGAAGGTGAGCACAGGTGGAAGGACAGATTGACATATTTCATGTTTAATCTAAAGTTACATGTTGAGGGACTTCCCTTGTAGCCTGTTGGCTAAGACTCTGCCTTCTCAATACAGGGGGCCTGGATTCAATCCTTCATCTGATAACTAGATCCCATGTGCTGCTAAGACTCAGCACAGCCAAATAAATATTTAAAGTTACATGTTGAAAGAGATGGAGAATGAAGGCAGAATGACCAGGGGTGAGGGCAGAGGCCAGTTTTGGGAAGAGAGTTCACAAACTGGGGCAAAAACCATGAAGGAAAGCATCCTGCGAGGTAAATCACAAAAGAATAGTCTGCAGGCTTTTCTGACCCGTGTTTCTGTTTCCATGGATAGAAGAGTCAAAGGACTTGATTTTTCTATGCCTAGGAAATGAAGAAAGTAATGAATCTGTTGACATAAAGGTCAACCAGTGGGTACCCAGTTGGGGGAGGAATGCTAGAATGAAGTTGTACCCACCTTACTGGATGTTGAGACAGTTACTTGTGGGTTTTGTTTTGAAATTTTGTAAAAGATATTCCTAGGATATGTTCGTGAACCTGAAGAGTTGAATGAATGAAGAGGATGCCTTGAATGTTTTCATTAATTGAAATGTTCAAGTCAGGGATTCCCTTAGGATTTAATGGAGAGCTCCCAAGTCAGGAAGTCCATCAAAGTTCATGAAAATGTTTAACAGATTGTTTAATTTTGAAATATAAAGCTTTGACTTACCAGAGTTCTTCAACCTTGGATGTTCTTTGAAAGACCAGCACTGCAATGTATTTCCATGGTAACTGGAGAGAAGAGTCTAGTAAGGTTTTAAGGGTTAGTACTACTGTATACTGCTCAGTTCAGTTCAGTCGCTCAGTCATGTCCGACTCTTTGCGACCCCACAGACTGCAGCACGCCAGGCTTCCCTGTCCATCACCAACTCCCGGAGACTATTCAAACTCATGTCCATTGAGTTGGTGATGCCATCCGAGCATCTCATCCTCTGTCATCCCCTTCTCTTCCTGCCTTCAATCTTTCCCAGCATCAGGGTCTTTTCCAGTGAGTCAGTTCTTCACATCAGGTGGCCAAAGTATTAGTGTTTCAGCTTCAGCATCAGTCCTCCCAATGAATATTCAGGACCGATTTCCTTTAGATGGACTGGTTTGATCTCCTTGCAGACCAAGGGATTCTCAAGAGTCTTCTCCAACACCACAGTTCAGAAGCATCAGTTCTTCAGTGCTCAACTTTCTTTATAGTCCAACCTCACATCCATACATGACTACTGGAAAAACCATAGCCTTGACTAGACAGACTTTTGCTGGTTAAGTGATGTTTCAGCTTTTTAATATGTTGTCTAGGTTGGTCATAGCTTTTCTTCCAAGGAGCAAGTGTCTTTTAATTTCATGGCTGCAATTGCTATCTGCAGTGATTTTTAAAACCAAAAAAAAAGTCTCTCACTGTTTCCATTGTTTCCCCATCTATTTGCCATGAAGTGATGGGACCGGATGCCATGATCTTAGTTTTCTGAATGTTGAGTTTTGAGCCAACTTTTTCAGTCTCCTCTTTCACTTTCATCAAGAGGCTCTTTAGTTCTTTGCTTTCTGCTATAAGGATGGTGTCATCTGTGTATCTGAGGTTATTGATATTTCTCCCAGCAATCTTGATTCCAGCTTGTCCTTCATCCAGCCTAGCATTTCTCATGATATACTCGGCATATAAGTTAAATAAGCAGGGTGACAATATACAGCCTTGATGTACTCCTTTCCTTATTTGCAACCAGTCTTTTGTTCCATGTCCAGTTCTAACTGTTGCTTCTTGACCTTAATACAGATTTCTCAGGAGGCAGGTCAGATGGTCTGGTATGCCCATCTCTTTAAGAATGTTCCATAGTTTGTTGTGATTCACACAGACAAAGGCTTTGGTATAGTCAATATGCAGAAGTAGATGTTTTTCTGTGTTTCAAAGTTCTCCAAGCCAAGCTTCAGTGTGAACCGTGAACTTCCAGATGTTCAAGCTGGATTTGGAAAAGGCAGCGGAACCAGAGATCAAATTGCCAACATCTGTTGGATCATAGAAAAAGCAAGAGAATTCTAGGAAAATATTTATTTCTGCTTTATTGACTATGCCAAATTCTTTGACTGTGTGGATCACAACAAACTATATAGTGCTGCTGCTGCTGCTGCTAAGTTGCTTCAGTCGTGTCCAACTGTGTGACCCCATAGATGGCAGCCCATCAGATTCCCCTGTCCCTGGGATTCTCCAGGAAAGAACACTGGAGTGAGTTCCATTTCCTTCTCCAATGCATGCAAGTGAAAAGTGAAAGGGAAGTCGCTCAGTCGTGTCCGGCTCTTTGAAACCCCATGGACTGCAGCCTACCAGGCTCCTCCGTCCATGGAATTTTCCAGGCAAGAGTACTGTAGTGGGGTGCCATTGCCTTACTAAAAAAGCTTAAGATCATGGCATCTGGTCCTGTCACCTCATGACAAAAAAGGAGGAGAAAAGCTGGAAGCAGTGACAAATTTTATTTTCTGTGGTCTAAAATCTCTCAGCCATGAAATTAAAAGATTCTTGCTCCTTGGAAGGAAAACTCTGTATTGAATACACTAAACAGAGTATTGAAAAGCCAAGACATCACTTTGCAGACACAGATCCATATAGTCAAAGCTATGGTTTTTCCAGTAGTGATGTATGGATGTGAGAATTGGACCGTAAAGAATGCTCAGCACTGAAGAACTGATGCTTTTGAACTGTGGTGTTGGAGAAGACTCTTGAGAGTCCCTTGGACAGCAAGGAGATCAAGCCAGTCAATTCTAAAGGAAATCAGCCCTGAATATTCATTGGAAGGACTGATGCTGAACTGAAGCTCCAATACTTTGGCCACCTGATGCAAAGAGCTGACTCATTGGAAAAGATCCTGATGCTGGGAAAGATTGAAAGCAAAAGGAGAAGGGAGTGGCAGAGAATGAGATGGTCAGATAGTATCACCAACTCAACGGACATGAATTTGAGCAAACTCTGGAAGATAAAACTTCAAACTCCATGAAAGAGAGGGGAGCCTGGTGTACTGTGGTCCATGGGGTCACAAAGAGTCGGACACGCCTTAGCAACTGAGCAGCAAAGCCAGTATATAATATCTGTGAATTAAGTCCTCAGTCTTATAATCAGGAATACTGAGTGGACTAAATGAGTAAAATGACCTTACGTTTTCTGAAATGTCTACTATGCCAGCAGTGAGTGTAGCTTCTTTTCTACAGTTTTTATTTATGGCTGTGCCGGATCTTCAGTGCTCTGTCAGCCTTTCTCTGGTGCAGTAAGCAGAGGCTACCCTTCGTCATGGTGCACAGGGTCTCATTGCGGTGGGTTCTCTTGTTGTGAAGCACAGGTTCTAGGCATGCAGGTTTCAGTAGTTCGGGCTCTCAGGCCCTGGAGCACAGGCTTAGTAATTGTGCAAGGGCTTAGTTGCTCCGTGGCATGTGGGATCTTCTCAGACCAGGGATTGGACCCATGTCCCCGGCATTGGCAGGGGGATTATCCACTGCCCCGCCAGGGAAGTCCAAGCGTAGGCTCCTGAAGCAACTCTCTGGATTCAGATCCCAGTTCTGTCACTTAGACTGGAAGTGATTTGTGGCCAGTTACTACTTTTCCTGACTCAAGTTCTCATCTGTAGAATGGACATCCCAGAAATTCCTATTCATAACATTTCTGGAAGAATGAGATGAATTAATGCCTGTAATGTGTTTAAACTAGTGGATGGCCTGTAGTAATCACTTAAAATTTTTCACGATTACGAATATTGTAAAATTGCTTTGACTTTCTTCCTCTGTGTATTAAACTTTTTAAAACCTGTGAAACATTTAAACATTTTATTACTAAAACTGTTGGTTGCTTAGGAAAAAATATATGACTTCACTGACTAGGATGTTGGAAAGGCAAATTTGACAGCATGTGTGCAAACGTGTCTGGTACATAACTTCATTTTTAGCATCCAACAGATAATGACACATGACACGCCACATGCTTGCACACGAGCAAATGATCATTGAGATCTTTATAAGGATTGCATTAACTGGGAAAAATTGACATCTTGATAAAACTTGTTTTTAATATATGAGTGTACTATAGTCCTTTGTCTATTTGGGTTATCTTTAGTTTATCTCAATATTACTTTAAGAGTTTTATATATAAATATTTGACATATTTTTGTGAGATATAGTCTGAAGTACTTGATTTCAGTTATTTTAAATGGTCTCTGGTTTTCAGGTTTTATCTCCACCTGTTTGTTACGGGATAGAAAAGTGAAATTTGTTTTCCAACATTGACTTTGTGTCATCAACCTTGATAAACTTAGTTATCTTTATTATTCTGGATGTTGTTTTATATAAACATATTGTCTAGGAGTTTTTTTTCTTTCTTATTTTTCAGTCCTTATACATTTTACTTTGTTTTCTTGCTTTATTGTCTTGACTAGTAATGCCAATCAGAGAAGGCAATGGCACCCCACTCCAGTACTCTTGCCTGGAAAATCCCATGGGCGGAGGAGCCTGCTAGGCTGCAGTCCATGATGGGGTCACGGGGAGTCGGACACAACTGAGCGACTTCACTTTCACTTTTCACTTTCATGCATTGGAGAAGGAAATGGCAACCCACTCCAGTGTTCTTGCCTGGAGAATCTCAGGGACGGGGGAGCCTGGTGGGCTGCTGTCTGTGGGGTCTCACAGAGTCGTACACGACTGATGCGACTTAGCAGCAGCAGCAATAACGCCAATACAATGTTGAACAGAACATTCTTTTCTCATACTCCTGTCTTTTTCAGAGAGAAAGCTTTCAACATTTTCCCCTTAATGATGTTGTTTTCTGTAAAGATGCTTTATCAGCTTCAGGAATTTACTGTTTATTCCTATTGTGCTGAGATTCTTTATCATGAATGTAGGTTGAGTTTTGTCAAACTTTTGTTTTTGTTGATTGAGATCATCTTATGGTTGTTTTTGTGTTCTTCTATTTTTGTTAATGTGTATTATTATTGTTGATTTTCAAATATTAAACCAATCTTATATTTCTGAAATAAAATCAGCTTCATCATGCTATCCAGTCTCCTTATATATGCTGGGATTTTATTTACAATTTTTTTTACTTACTATTTTTGCAGCTTTAATCATCAGTGAGATTGGATATATAGTTCTTGAAAATGCCCTATAGTGTGAAGGTTATTCTAGACTCATACAATAAGTGGACAGTGTTCTCTCATTATCTGCAGTTTGTGTAGACTTTGTGTCATTACTTCAAGATTTTATAGAATTTTCTGGTTAAGTCTCTGGGTCTGAAGTTTTCTTTCAGGAAAGATTTAATATATAGTTCTTGAAAATGCCCTATAGTGTGAAGGTTATTCTAGACTCATACAATAAGTGGACAGTGTTCTCTCATTATCTGCAGTTTGTGTAGACTTTGTGTCATTACTTCAAGATTTTATAGAATTTTCTGGTTAAGTCTCTGGGTCTGAAGTTTTCTTTCAGGAAAGATTTTAATCAAATATTCAGTTTCTGTGGTATATAGAGGTCTGTTCACCTATTCTATTTCTTCTCATATCTGTGTATCATTTTCTAAGAGTGTGTCCATTTAAAATTTTCTACTTTTTGACGTAAAGTTGTTTATATAAAAAAATCCTCTTATTGTCGATGACAGTGGACTCTAGCATTGTCCACTTCTTTATGTTTAAAATTGTATTTTCCCTTCTTCTTGACAGTAATTTATCAATTATATTATTCTTTAGCAAGAACTGTCGTTACCTTTGTTAATCTCCCTGTTGCCTGTTTTCTTTTCCATTAATTACTACTCTTATCTTTATTACCTTCTTCCTTCTACTTTCTTTGAGATTAATTTGCTATTCTTATTTTAACTTTTTAGGATGGATAGCTAGATCATCTATTTTCAGTCTTTCTGTTTTCCTAACATAAGCATTTAAAGCGCTACACTTTCCTAGGTGCTTAGCTCTGTGCCAAACACTTTGGCACTGATATTCATTATTAATTCACATTTAGTAAAAATTTGCTTTCTAATTTCTGTTTT
>SJXQ01010827.1:0-27050 GCA_006408695.1 Aepyceros melampus | reverse complement strand
ACCAACCCCGGACAGCAGCCAGCCACACTGGCCACACTGTTACTAATTATTCTGCACCTGGAAGGGTTGTGTGCCCTGCCGTTAATGTTCAGCAGGACTCAAACCATGGAGGCTGCTGTGAATGTAATTTAGCATTTTCACTTGCTCTAGAATCAAACTTTCGAACCATGGTGCTGGAGAAGACTCTTGAGAGTCCCTTGGACCGCAAGGAGATCCAACCTGTCCATCCTAAAGGAAATCAACCCTGACTATTCATTGGAAGGACTGATGCTGAAGCTGAAGCTCCAACACTTTGGCCACCTGTTGCGAAGAACTGACTCATTGGAAAAGATCCTGCTTCTGGGAAAGATGGGGGGCAGGAGGAGAAGGGGACAACAGAGGATGAGATGGTTAGATGGCATCACCGACTCGATGGACATGAATTTGAGCAAGCTCCAGGAGATGGTGAAGGACAGGGAAGCCTGGCGCGCTCGAGTCCATGGGGTAGAAAAGAGCTGGACATGACTGAGGGATTGAACAGCAACAATAAAGAATGAAATAAATATTTATCCCAAGTTGCCGACTCAAGAAGTTTTTTTTCTCTTGCAGATACTTACTTGCTTCATCTTTTCAACTTGTCCCCAGTTCCAGGAAGTTAATTGTTCCCCTAAAAGATAGCTGACTGGTTGTTGGTGAGTACCTAGGGTATCTTCAGCATTCGGGGAGGGACCGCACATTTGGATGTTGGTTCTGCCATGTACTATCTTTGCTGAAAATGCAGATAAGGGTGATTCTGATCTCAGATGATGGTTGCAGGAATTAATCGAGGTAATCTCTGCAAAGCCTCTCACACATACAGTATTAGCAGCTACTCTCATCTCCAAAGTCAGAGAATAATTAAGACAACGCTCTTTACAAGACACCCTCCCAGCACCATGGGACCCCAGCATCAAATTTAAGACATTTCTTCATTTTGCATGCAAGGGAAGGAGATCTGTTTTCAGTTCAATAACAAGTAATAATTTTCCTTGTAGAATGAGATGCTCCCTTCCCCATTGCTGTAGTTGACGTGAAAAATTAACTTTTCCTCCAAAAAGCAACCTTGAAAATAACTACAGTAGTCTACTACCGAACACAGTATTTCATTATTAGCTCAATACACTATAGGCTCTACGTCATAGGTTAGTATTTAATAAAGAATTGGGAAGTTCTGAAAAGGACTTCTTGTTAGTACCTTCAAAATAGTTTCAAAACTGTTAGTTTAAACAGATCTTTACCTTATGTAGCAGAAGAGAGTTGAGATTTCTGTACAGCCTTGAATCCCCAATGTTTTATAGAGGTCTGCACCTGAGTGGATTAGCATTTTGTGAACAAAAGCCAGCCAGTGGAAGTCCAAGTTATTTAGGGTAGCATTACCCACCAGTATCCAGATAAACTGTTAGTTTAAACAGATCTTTACCTTATGTAGCAGAAGAGAGTTGAGATTTCTGTACAGCCTTGAATCCCCAATGTTTTATAGAGGTCTGCACCTGAGTGGATTAGCATTTTGTGAACAAAAGCCAGCCAGTGGAAGTCCAAGTTATTTAGGGTAGCATTACCCACCAGTATCCAGACATTATTTTGCTAGAATTTTCTCCCTCTCTCTATGGCTTTCTCAATTTTCTATGTTACACACACACACACACACACACACAATTTTTTCAACATGAAAAGGAATCACTCTCAAAAGATGCAGAAAAATCACAGCAGCAGAATAGACCTTTTTCTCTATGGTATCCAGTGGCTGTGATGTGGACTGAAACGCAGACTTAACATTTCACTTTGAAAAAAAGTGGAGGGTGGACAGTTGGGGTTTCATGCAAACCTGCACACTGAATGCTCATCAGCCCAGCTCCTGTGGGGGAAAGAAAGGGCCTGTCTGGCGTGTTCTCTCTCCTAGACTCTGATTCCAGCAGCCAAAAATAACAGAAGACTCTGCTCAGAGGGGGACTGGAGAACGTCTATCCATAAGAAGAGGCTTGAGTGAAAGGCTTACAGTCGTATAAGGAGTAAAGTTAGCTGGGGCAGGAGTGAACAAGAAGTCAGAAAAGTCTTCCCAGAAAAAAGCAAGCTGTTGTCATTGATTTCATTGAAATAAAAGGCAATTTAAAAAGGAGGAAGATTGTGTGCTCATCTAGGTAGCCTGGAAACATTTAGAGTAGAAGATAGGGCTTGTAAACTAAAGCCTTGGGCAAATGGGAATTTAAGTAGACCTTCACATATTTGAGGCACCACACTTACCCAATGAGCTGAGTGAATGATTTAGTTTGAATAGATCTGAGCTTATTTTTATTTATTTGTTACCCAAATTTGAAAGCCTCTCCTCTGCTGTCACTTTTTTCCCTCTGGTCCATTTCTTTTCACTTTGGGTCTTCATCTAGATGTGCTCTGCTCCTGACTGTCTCCTCTCCTCCTCCCGTAAACGAAGGAGGTGACCTGCAGTCTTTTTCAAGTCTGGCATTTGGTTCGAATGCTCTCTCATTCCCCAAATGGTCCAGTCTTCTGACTGCGTCTTGCACTTGGTGATTCCTTTCCACCAGGTGTCATCATCCCTGGTGGAGACAGCAGTAAGAGGGTCATCATTACACGTCCATAGACAACTCTTCAGAACTGATTGCAGGTTATACACTGTGTGGGTGTGTATGTTTACACGCCACACATTTATTCTGCATGCCTTACTATGAAGAAAAGGACAAAGGAAAAAAAAGGATGTTTTGGATGTGGAGGTCGGGATTGGGAGTTCATGTACACTCGTGGCTGATTCATGTCAATGTATAGCAAAACGAATACCGTATTATAAAGCAAAACAAACTAAAAAATAAAAATTAATTAAAGAAAAAAAAAAAGAAAGCTGAGCGCCGAAGAATTGATGATTTTGAATTTTGGTGTTGGAGAAGACTCTTGAGAGTCCCTTGGACTGCAAGGAGATCCAACCAGTCCATCCTAAAGAAGATCAGTCCTGAATATTCATTGGAAGGACTGATGCTGAAGCTAAATTTCCAATACTGTGGCCACCTGATGTGAAAAACTGACTCATTTGAAGAGACCTATGCTGAGAAATACTCAAGGTAGGAGGAGAAGGGGACGATAGAAGATGAGATGGTTGGATGGCAGCACCGACTCAATGGACATGAGTTTGGATAAGCTCTGGGAGATGGTGATGGACAGGGAAGCCTGGCGTGCTGCAGTCCATGGGGTCACAAAGAGTCGGACACGACTGAGTGACTGAACTGAACTGAAACATAAAGAGATATAAGATGACAAACATGCATAGTCATGATAGATATGTGTTATGTGCTAAGTATTAAAAGTGATGCATTCCTGAGTTAGGCAGAGTTATGAGAACAGTCTTATTGAAGGACTCTACCCAGTTTTTGTCTCTTTAGATACTGATTTTATAGACACATAGATGCCTGGAACTCTTTTGTACCACTGTCCTTTGAGACTGGCAAAGGAAATTGTTGGTAGATAACAGTTTTGTTCAGAACAGGTTTCTATGATGTGTGTTTTCTCTTGGGTGCTTAAAAAAAAAAAAGAAAGAAACTGGCTTTTAAGGTAAGCCTAAAACAAAATAGGTGGAAAATGTGTAATATACCCCACCCACTTTCTTCTTTGCTTATTGATTTTTGGGGAATTGTGTGTTGCCCAGAGTCGAAGTTTGTGGTCTCTTTACATAATGATTTAGGGAGCAATTAAAATGTAGAAAAAAGGGAAGAGGATAAAAAAACAGTGTTAATGGAATAATGCAGAAGAGTGTGAGAAAATGCGTATTGGTCTAGGTGGAATACTGCCGAGATGGAAATGGTGTGGGTGCCTACACTCTGAAACCGGCTGTAGTGTCTTATGAGTACTGCTCTCTGTTCTGGCAGCGCCAGAGAACAGAGTCTGGAACCTTTGAATGTTGCCTGCTCACCTCACCTCTTCCTGATCACTCCCTCCCCTGCTTTTTTTTCCACGTCAATATTTTCTGGGTGCTCATTCACCTTATCCAGTACCTTCCTTTTTATCCCGATCCTTCCCATTTCATTAGGGAAATCAGTTCACCAGTCAACTTATCGGTGGACTTTGGGATTGTTTTCAGTCATTTCCTCTCCACTGATTATTATCTTGACCTACATCTTGCTCATATGCTTCTATGTACTTCTATTCCTTCTGTCCCATCATAGGATTGTTCTAGTATTTCCTTTTCCTTGTAGCCTGTTTTCTAAAAGAAGGTTTTAATGTCAAGGACTCAGAAATGTTGCATGTGATCATGCACTTTCTGAAAAAATGAAGCAAAGACCATAACCAGGATTTTGTTGTTTTGTTGTTGGCAGAGTTATACTTTCCCCCTTCCTAATTCATTCACTTTATATTTAGCTAGAATTATGTTGATAGAAAATGAAGTTGTACACTAACCTTTCTATTACTGTGGTAATCAAGTTGATTATCATATACCAGGAATTCAAAGAGCAGCATTGATCAAATAAATAAGTGGCTTTTAACTAGCTGTTTGATGTAGAATCTACTAGAATACACACTAGAATTTTCTAGAATGCTACACTGAGGATTTATTTACAAATAATAAAGTGAGAGAAGAATTAGAAAGTAATAAATGGGAAAGGGCAGGACAGGGAAAGGAAAGAAGAGATGTAATTTCAGGCAAAGTCTCTCCAATTGCAACTGAAGTTTAAAATTTCATGGGAGTTTCTGTAGTATGAGTTATGCTACTATTTCAACCCAACTTAAATGAACTGGACATTTATACTTCTATACCCGTCAAACACTGACTAAAGACCACAGGACTAGAGGATAAGGGAGGGTGGATGCTTGCCACAATTGGACAAAAGGGGTCTAGTTAACCTTAGGACAGAACATCACCTTGAGTGCTCTTTTTTGAAGCAAAATTGCATGGAAGTGTGAAAGGTACAATATGTATTATAATGTGCACAGGTCTTGTTGAAGAATCATGTGATAGAATTGGATAATTTCCTTTCTTTCCACTCCCTCACTCAACTCCATTCTAAATCTACATTTTCTATGTTTTAGTTTTAGCCCACTTCATTGGAGAAGTGAGAGGAGTATTTTCATAAGACATGGACATTCTTCTTTAGGTCTGCACTGAAATTCAACAAGTGATACTTTCTTAAGGATTATTCATAAACATTTTAATGAACTTTTTGTACCTTGTTTTAAAATCCATTGATCTATCATGTACTTTGAACAGTTACTTTACCCTGGCATAATACTATAATGTCATTTATTGGTCATTTAGAAAATGTTCCTTCACTGAGTTTTGTAGATTTTCCAGATGTTGATGCATTTCATTACACAGCATAAACACATCCATGTTTTAATATCACCACCAATCTAATGAGAAAATATAGCACTGGGAAGCTGTTATGCTCTCAGAGGCTATTAGAAGTTTTTCAAACTTCTAACTTCTGCTTGAAAGCCTTAATGTTATTACTGGCAATAAATATTCTCAGTTGTTTTCCCTGAAGCAACAGTATTACCTCTCTGTTGATCACTCAGTTGTGTCCAGCTGTTTGCAATCCCACAGACTGTAGCCCACTAGGCTCCTCTGTCCATAGCATTCTCCAGGCATGAATACTGGAGTAGGTAGCCATTCTCTTGTCCAGGTGATCTTCCTAACCCAGGGATCGAACCTGGGTCTCCCTCATTGCAGGCAGATTCTTTACCAAAAATGTCTGCCCAAAACCCAAGCCTGAAAAACTGTAGTCTGCCTGTCAGTTGTTCCTTCAAGTAAAAGGAACAACTATATGAAAAATGGCTAGTTCAGTTGACAGTTAAAAAACACACACACACACACACACACACACATAAGTGTACTACTATTCCTTAAAACACCTCTTACAGTTTAGTATGCAGCAATTGCTTTCTGTTTACTTGCCATTTTATCACACAGAATAAGAAAAAATTGAATCAAGGGTTGAGATATAATAGAATTAAGTTTTTTTTTTAATTGCTTCATCAGGGACATTCTTATATGAGACAAACATTTGTTATAAAGCATGCTAGTATGTGGCAGTGAAGACTCTAAAGATGACTAATACTGTTTGGTATCCTGGCTGTGATTTGTGCTAAGGCACCAGTGATTCCTCCATCAGTGCTTTTTCACTCTCTGTGCAAGTTTCCACACAGCAAAAAAGGCGAACGGCATCCTAATGTTATTATGAAAATAATTTTGCCATCGTGAATTCCAGAAAGGTTCTGAGGAACCCTAGGTATCCACTGAGTATACTTTATAAACCACTGCTTTGAAGAAGGCAATCATTCTTGGCAGTTTTCATCTTGCCATTCCCTTTCAGCTAGTGTCCACTTTAACTTTTAACGCAAATTGCAATACCAATTAATTCAGTCTTTGAATAATTTCTGAAGGAAGTCCTTCAGTCACGTTCCTTCATCTTCCTTGTATAGTCCTACTGTGAACAGAGCTCCATTATGATATCTTTCACAGTTATTTATATATTCTTGGAGATTTTCTTGCAGCAGATCTACTCACTCACATACAAACCATAGCTTCCAGAAACTAGCAAATTAATATTCCTTGTCTGTTTCTGAGAATTTCATTGTATTCATTTTGTGAGGATATTCTTTGGCTCTGAAAGGATCAGAATAATAACAGTCACACTTTGTGGTTTTTGAATGCTTTATCATTCACAAAGCACTTCTGCATGTATCCTCTCTTTCAGGCCTCACACCAATACTGTGAGCTTGGCAGGACATTGTCATTATCTCTGTCTGAGTAATCCCAGGTTGAGAGAGGGGATGTGGGTGGCTTAAGGCCACAAGGAATGAGTGGCAGAACAAAACTGAGATGTTCTATTTTCCATCTTCAGTTTCCTCCACTGTAGAGCCCTGTTTCTTTTCTTGTAATAATTTAAACTACATTTCATACTTTTTTCCCTGGTCTATGCAGCACATTTCTGTTAGCATTTCATATCATGCGATGACTGCACAGGCTGTTAACTCTGATAAAAATACTGTGCAGCTGAAGAAATGACCACGACCCGTAAGCTCTGTGATCTCAATGTAGGCCTGATGCTGCTCAGAATTCTGTTGTAACCATGAAGGGTAATACCTTTTTAGCCTTAATAAATATCATCCAACCCAGGTATGAAATTTCCAGCTTCAGGGAGAACTGCAGAAAACAACTTAAGTAAAGCCTACAGCCAATGTGAGGCAAAACAATAAGAGAACAAAGATTTGCTGAGTAGTTAAACATATTAGAAAATAAAGTTGACTAATCTGTAATCATATGATGGGATTTGTAATACAAAAGGCTGAAGTACATGGTGTGAATTAATGAAAAAGTGTTTTGATGAGTTTATAGTAGCAAAGAGTGTTTGCATACTATAGAAATTAATAAACATTAGTTTATTATATTTTATTGTGGCCAAAGGTCCTCCTTTGTGGCCAAGAGGATTGAACTGAGCTCCTCTGCATTTATGTTGTTTAATTAGAACTTTCAAAATCTTTAAACAAAATTTGTTAGGTAATATTTTTGAAACACTGAAAATGATAGACAATGATAATATATATCCATATAGTCAGTAATAGATTTCTCATATTTTAGCATTTTGGTTTGCCTCTTTTCTTACAGAAATAAAATACTGTGAGGCAATTGAAGCTTGGTGTGTACCCTTCCTAGGTTACACTGGTCACTCCCCAAGGTTAATTATTGTTTAGAATTTACTATTCAGCTTTCATCATGCTTGTTTTTATATATAGATACATATATTTGCACTGATAAATCTCTAGTACTTTTTATGTTTTAATATGTTACAAAATTTGGTATCATTGTATATCATTTGAGAATAAACAGTTTTTCACATCAACATTACTTTTAGGATTATCCATCTTAACATATGTAGCTCTGATTGAAGTATTCAGTGCATAGTGTTCATTAATGACTATGCTGTAATTCATGACTCCCTGGTGCTACAGATGGTAAAGAATCTGCTTGCAATGCATAAGACTCTGGTTCCATTTCTGGGTGGGGAATATCTCCTGGAGGAGTGATGGCAACCCCCTCCAGTATTTTTGCTTGGGAAATCCTATGGACAGAGGAGCCTGGCAGGCTATAGTCCTTGGGGTTGCATAGAGTCAGACATGACTGAGCAACTAACACTTTTGCTTTCATGTTTACATTCTATTTTTGATGACAATTTGATTGTTTCCAATTCTTGCTATAAGAAACAAAGTCACAAGAAACATTCTTACATATATTTCCTTGTGCACATGGTTAAGAGTTTCTTTAAGATATATATCTACAAGTAGAATTGCCTTGTAGTCTGTTCAGTATGCTTCTTCAGCTTTGTTAAGTCCTAATGCCAAATTATTTTCTTTCTTTATTTTAATTGTAAAGATCAGATTTTACTTTTTATTTGAAACAATTTTTACTTATAGAAAAGTTTGTATGGTAGTACCAGGGATGCTCAGAAACCATTTACACAGATTTAAGAAATTTATTTCTTTGTCCAGATCTTAACACTTTGTCTTTCTATTTTGTGTGTGTGTGTATTCGTGTGTATATAAAGTATTGTTTTTCTCACCAGAACCATTTGAGAATTAGGTTGCTTTGATCATATCTCTTCACCCTTTAATACTTAAGTGTGTCTTTCCTGGAACTGAGAACGTTCTCTTACATAACTACAGTACAGTTTTCAACTTTAACACTGAAAATACTTGTGTCCTTATTGTAGTGTTGTCAGTTGTCCCAGTAATATCCTTATAGCAGTTTTTATTTCCCCTAGTCAAGGATGACATCGTGTTAACCTATCACATCTCTTCAGGCTTTTTAAATGTGGATGATTCTTCAGCCTGTCTTTGTTTTTGTGGCATCGATGTTTGTAAAGAACAGAGGAAGTTAAGTCTTTCTCAGTTTGTGTTTGTCTAGTGTTTTCTCATGATTAGATTCAGATTATGCACTTTTGGACTTCCCTGGTGGCTCAGACCGTAAAGCGTCTGTCTACAATGTAAGAGACCCGAGTTTGATCCCTGGATCAGGAAGATCCCCTGGAGAAGGCAATGGCACCCCACTCCAGTACTATTGCCTGGAGAATCCCATGGACGGAGGAGCTTGGTAGGCTACAGTCCATGGGGTCGCACAGAGTCGGACACGACTGAGCGCCTTCACCAATGCACTTTTGGCTGAAAGAAAACTAATCATACACACACACACACACATATTTGTTGTTGTTGTTCGGTTATCCAGTCATATCCAACTCTTCACAACCTCGTGGACTGTAGCATGCTAGGCCTCCCTATCTCTCACCATCTCCCGAAGTTTGCCCAAGTTCACACCAGTTGCATCAGATGGTTAGATACTGTCCAGCTATCTAACCCTCTGATGCCCTCTTCTCCTTCTGCCCTCAATCTTTCCTAGCATAAGGGTCCTTTCCAACAAGCAGCTGTTTGCATCAGGTGACCAAAATATTAGAGCTTCAGCATCAGTCCTTTCAATGAATATTCAGGGTTGATTCCCTTTAAGATTGGCTGATTTGATCTCCTTGCTGTCCAAGGGACTCTAAAAAGTCTTCTCCAGCACCAGTTTGAAGGCATCAATTTTTCAGCACTCTGCCGTCTTTATGGTCCAGCTCTCTCAACGATATTTTACTACTGGAAAGACCATAGCTTTGACCGTATGGACCTTTGTAGGCAAAGTGATGTTTCTGCTTTTCAACACACTGTCTAGGTTTGTCATAGCTTTCCTGCCAACAAGCAATCATCTTCTAATTTCATGTCTGCAGTCACCATCCACAGTGATTTTAGAGCCTAAGGAGAGGAAATCTGTCACTACGTCCATTTTTTCCCCTTCTATTTAAGAAGTGATGGGGATGGATGCCATGATCTTAGTTTCTTTAATATTTAGTCTTAAGCCAGCTTTTTCACTCTTCTCTTTCACTCTCTTCAAGTGGTTCTTTAGTTCCTCTTTACTTTCTGCCATTAGAGTGTTATCATCCACATATCTGAGGTTGTTAATGTTTCTCCCACCAATCTTGATTCCAGCTTGTAACTCATCCAGTCCAGCATTTGCTACTTTCCCACCTATGAATAGCACTTTATGACATAGGCTGAGCTAAACAGATATACAGTGTTACCTGGATCATTATGCAATGCAGCTGCTAATACTGTCACCTTTGTGGTAATGTTTGATAGTCTCAAGCCTGTGAAGCACATTATCTTGTAGACATTTTTAATATAAAGCTTTAATCAGAATAGGAAGACCACTTTACAATAATGTTGAGCTGCATATAAATTGTTCTTCTATACTTTAATTTTTAATAAAAATTAAAGACATTGTTGACATTATTTTATTATTTGGTTCAAGAGTTATTCAGTTTCTCTTTGATATTTACTTTTCTCATTTGGAAATTAATAAGTAATTTATAGGGAAATACTTGTAGATGTTTTAAATATCCTGTTTATATAAAAGCTTTCCCCTTAGATTTAGCATCCATTGATGGTGCTTGCCTAAATCAGGTTTTACTACTGTAGTTGGAAACCTTTGATTTTATAACTTCATTATTCCTTTGTTTTTTCAATATATAGTGACATAGATATTTAGTTGAACTTGAAGAAATACTTGTGAGCATAAATTCATAGTCTAAATATTAGATTCAGGATTTATTTTGTTAAGTTTCTTTTCTTATTAGCCAGGAAAAGAAATTCCTGTTGGTTGGTTTTTGAGAAGAGAAGTTAAAATGGTATTCCCATTGCCTGAATCAATTGAGAACTACTCTGAAATCACTTATTGATTCGTTTATACCTCATTTACTTCTATTAAGGATTAGAGAAAGCTTTTCAAATTAAACACAATAAAACAGGACAAAAAAGTCAAAAATCATGATTAACTTGGTGGTATCATTTAATCTTTATAGTTGAATATTACATTCAGGTCCTAGAAAATCAGAAGCTAAACCAGAGAGACAACCATATTGAATTAGACATGATTTCTTTGTTTCATGGGACAAAGAATCCTATAAGAGCTTAATAAAAAATATTTAAGCAAGAATAGAAGCTCACTTAATTCAAATAGCTTATAACTTAATTGCATGACATCAAGAGGGCTAATTTGGTGCAAAGTCGGCTCTATTCATTGAAAATTAATGCACTGGTAAAAACAATAGCTCCAGCCAGTGCAGACTTACTTAGAACTTTTGTTTACAATTTAGGGTCACAGGTCTCAATTTCCAGAGATTTTGGTTTGTTAGGTCTCAGCCCACTCCAGTGTTCTTGCCTGGAGAATCCCAGGGACGGGGGAGCCTGGTAGGCTGCCGTCTATGGGGTCGCACAGAGTCGGACATGCCTAAAGTGACTTAGCAGCAGCAGCAGGTCTTAGGAAGAGCCTGGGAGCATCACAGGTGATCTTTGGATCACACTTTGAGAAACAGTATCTCAAACAAAAACACAGAATTTGTAATTTTATTGTGATCAGGTCAGTATTGCAGATTTATGAAGTGAAAGTGTTAGTCATGTCCAACTCTTTGTGACCCCATGGATTATACCTGCCAGGCTCCTCAGTTCATGGAATTCCAGGGATTCTTCCTGACTTAGGGATCAAACCTAGAGTTTATAAAGAGGCTTGTAAAATTCTCCCAGTAATCTCATATTTAACGTATAATAACTTTTAGAAACTCCTGTTAAAAGTAACAGGGTAGCTAGTAAACAGCTAAATATTAATAACTGAACTGAACCATTAGAACTTAGATTAGTAGTTGACTTAGTAAGTCAGGGGTCTAGTCTTTTCCATTCCAGCCCAATACCCATGCTTCTTAGTATTTTTATAACCTCCTTAGTTTTTCATTAGTTTATTAACTTCATTAGTTTCAATGGCTCAGCATAGATGACTTTTTAACTTGTGTACATATTCCAAGTTGTAAAGGTGTTGTTATTTCAACTTTTAAAAAGAAGCTTATTTTTTAAAAAATTCATTATTTTGTATTAGAAGAGACAGGCCACCAGTTTCTAAGATTTATTACTCTTTTGCAGTAACTTGCTTTTAAGCTAAGGGCCCAAATTTCAAGAACTGTTCATAGGAAAGTAATTTCCAGTGGTGTCATTGCTAACTAAGTAAATGACTTTGACATACATAGCTCTGGCCTACAACTGGCCAGCCTGAAATAATTAATCAGAAACAACAACTATTTTAGTAACACTGAATTCCATCCTTACAGTTTATGAAGTAGGTTAATTGGAGATCTTCTGTCAGTAGAGACTTTCACAATGGCTGTTGGGTTAATAAAAATATCTTAAATCTAACAATGTGTAAGCCTTGGATGGGTCTGTGATTTCTCTTAAGACTGTATGGGAGACATTTTATTTGTTGCCTGGGATTTATTGCTGCAATTCTCTTGAACACTATAATGGAAGCAACTGATAAAAGTTCTGAAACTATACTGAAAGTTTGCCTCTTTGTTTTATTAAATGTAGCAAATATAACATACAATAGCACTGCTACATACATCCTTGATTGCAGCTCTTTCAAACAGAAGATGCTTATTTTCACAAGAAATGTGAAACAAAGATTGAATAGCTTAAAAGTGTATGTACAGAAATTGGTAGGACCCATAAAACATTGGTTGACCATGCCTTGTTCATGACTTGTGCAAGGCAACGTTAGGACAGACACAGTGACTTAATTCCCAACTTGGAACATGTATTTATACTTGCTGTTTATTTATAAGATCATAGATGCTAGGCGAAACTATTTTCACATAGGGAAAGGATGACTAAGAGAAAACATTCTTATTATTGTGCTTATGATTCAAATTTCCTGTCTGCCACAGTCCTTTGAATTTTGCTGCTATAGTACAGAGGCAAGAATATTTCTGTAGCTCATTATTTTGTAAGGGAAAGTGAGAAAAATGAAAAAATACTGTTGAATTTTAGCATTGTAAGACCCTTGCCTGAAGAGAAGTCTTGAAGACCTTCAATTCAGAGTAGAGATCTAAACTTGTCAAAAATATTACATTTACTTCTATTATTTTATTATTATGTAAAAATACATGATTTCTAGAGTATGGGGGAATGTTGACAGTTATATCATCTCTAATTCTTTTTGTGCCTTATATTAGAATTTTGTCCAAGTGCTTATTTTTCAGTTTGATGATTTTTGAGGTGAAGGGTTTCCTGAAGTTCAGTTCAGTCGCTCAGTCGTGTCTGACTCTTTGCGACCCCGTGAATCACAGCACGCCAGGCCTCCCTGTCCATCACCAACTCCCGGAGTTCACTCAGACTCATGTCCATCGAGTCCGTGATGCCATGCAGCCATCTCATCCTCGGTCGTCTCCTTCTCCTCCTGCCCCCAATCCCTCCCAGCATCAGGGTCTTTTCCAACGAGTCAACTCTTCGCATGAGGTGGCCAAAGTACTGGAGCTTCAGCTTTAGCATCAGTCCTTCCAGTGAACACCCAGGACTGATCTCCTTCAGAATGGACTGGTTACTATAATTGAAGTCTAATCATCCATAGCTGGCTTTGTTGTTGTTTTCTAAAGGAAAAAGTAAAGGAAGTGGAATGAGTGTGTTCATGCTAAGTCAATTCATTCGTGAACTACCCTGTGCGACCCTATGGCCTGGAGCCTGCGAGACTCTTCTCTCCATGGGATTCTCCAGGTGAGAGTACTGGAGTGGGTTGCCATTTCCTTCTCCAGGGGATCTTCCCCACCCAAGGATCCAAGCCACGTCTCTTAAACCTGCCTACATTGACAGGCAGGTTCTTTGCCCCTAGTGCCACCTGGGAAGTGCAAAGGCAGTAGAAGAACCCCGTCAGCATTTTCACTCTGAGCGCGGACTCTGCCTCGTGGCCTGCTCAGTGCCGTTTCGCTCTGCTGCTCTCCCTTCTGCACCCCTGCTTTCTTTGTGCAGCTGCACTGCTTTCCGAAGCATCCTGACTGCTGTTTCAGGAAAAGCTGAGCCTAATCCCCGCTCCAGGACTGGGACTGCTTTGTCTCAAGGGAATGCCCTCTTTGGTACCTCTAGCAGATTCATGTGGAGAGCATCAGGTGAATGCCTAAATTCACTGATGCTAAGTGCAGTGCTGCTGATGCCTTTTGGGAAAAATCTTCCTAATCCCCACCTGGAGACCTTCCAGAACTGATTCTCTGATTCTCTTTCTCCCCTGCTGGGCTACTGGCTGCTTCCTGCAGCCAAAGGCAGAACTAGCTTAGTGATAAACATTCATAGTGGATTAAAGAGCAGAGAAAAACATTCCCAATTAGGAACCTTGTAACTCCCCTGTGAGTGCACACGTGCATTTGTGCATGTGTGTGTGTGTGTGTCTGTGTGTGAGAGAGAGAGAATGACAGAGACAGGTATCACTAGATGAGGAACATCCTGGATAAGAATGTACAACTGCATTTCCCCCCCAGAAATTTACAGGGAAAATTAACATGCGCCATTTGTGGTTCTACTTTAAAGTCCTGTATACACCACAGCATCTGCATGCCTTTGATGTCTTTTTTTCTGTTCCCCTCCCCTTCAAAGACGCTTATATTTCTTCGCTGAAAAACTTCAGAAGCTCATGTGGTTGACTGGATATAAAGTCATAAACCCAAGCCTTCTGAAGTGGAAAGGTTTATTGCCTAAAATGATGTTCTTTTGATGATACAGTTAGTTTTCTAATATTTGCATATTTTGGTGCCTCATATGGTAGAATTGGACTTCTCATCTTTTGCCCAAAAGATGTTTAAACCTGAGAAACCATTTATTTGCAAATTTCAATTTATTAGAAATCATATCCTTAAAATTAAATTTCAATGCAAATGTAAAATGTGGGATGCACTTTGAATCATTCCTTCTTTTCTTACAGAAGAAAGATAATACAGCTATAGGGAGTCCTTCACATGTTTTCCTGTTTTTCCGTCTTGATAGGCATTTTAAAACAATGCTCTTAAAAAGAGAATACCTTTAAGAATATCTGCTTGGGGTCTTCTGGAAAGTGAGATGACAAAACTGGTGGTGTGTGATGCCGCACTCCTGTGACAGAGAAGATAATTGCAGCGAGGTTTCCAGAGTGATTTCGAGGTGAACTGGAATTTTCCAAGAGAAAATGAAGTTAAACTTGTGAAGAAAAGACAGTTGGGGGGAAATGTTATTTTAGATACATATTCTGGTTGTACATAACTTAAAGAGTTTGAATTTCAAGAGGACAATAAAAAAAGAAATTATAATAATCAGGACAGGAAATTATTAAGGGCTTGGGAGAAAATTTCAGCCGAGAGGGAGTGTGGAAGATTAAGTATAAGTTCTCCCAGCCTGGCTGACAAGCTGATGAGCACATTTATAGATGAGGAATGCAAGAGTAACAAAAGAATGACTTGAACAGTGTTATGTGAGAGCCAGTGCTTGTTATAAAGAATAAAAGTAGAATTTGAGCAGAGACGTTTCTGAAAGGAGAAAAATAATGGTTTGCCAAAGTTTATTCTGAGATTTTCCTCAAGATGGACACCCTTCTCTTTCATAGTTGCCTTTTTGTGGGTGGTCTGATGGTTTCCATATCTGACATTTCTTTTACTGTTGAGAGAAATAAGGTGAGAATTAGAGAGGAGAGAGTATATATGGTTTTTGAAGTTAAACTAAATGAGTATCTTTCTTATTTTGCCTGTTGTGTGTAGTAAATTTTATTTGATGATGCAAAATTGGCTATATTCAAATGAAATAGAATATATTCCTAAATCTTGTTTGAGAGAAATGTGTCACTCATTGTTAGCCATGTTAGCTGAACCAAAGCTGAAAAAACACTATATTTTGGGTCTGAACATGGAGAATAACATAAAAGTTTGTTATTTAGCAGCTTTTTTCAGCCTGAGCAAGATGCTTAATGACTTGAAGCAGAGGGTATGGTTGGATGTTTGGATGGAAGGCTCTCTAAGGAACAGAGTGGCTCCTGTATGTGATCTGGAAAGTGTCTGCAATGCAGAAGAAATAGTACTTTTTTTTTTTTCTGTACACATGCAGTGTCTCTGTGTGGAGGCAACCACAGACTCTCTTAACCAATGGTAAACTGTGAAGAGTTGTGGAGACTGTGACAGACTGATCTGAATATGCCAGATTATAGGTTTTAACTCAGCTCAAAGTGATTGTTGACATGTGGGAATGCAATTTTGCCAGAATTTGGAGTTTTTGTTTTGTTCTGATTTTTAGAAGCCTGAAATTTTCATTTTTCTGTGAAATTTCACGCATACATGCACATGTAGTTAATTAAAAAACGATTTTGCTACACTTGTGTGTGAGTCAAACAAAACAAGTCTTTCAGCCAGATCTGCCCTATTGCTACAGTTTAGGTTTTTCTTCTTTCTGGGTTTCTTAGATGTTTATTGAAATAATGATAATTTGCATAGCTTTATACTAGACTTTCTTTCAATGTTGAGCAATATTCTAAGAAATTCCTAATAGGCTATTTTTTTTACTTAGGTGATGTTTAAAATTTTACTTAAATTACTGAATAGGATTGAAAGTAAAGTTCCTAACAGTACACATGTTACTGGAGTGTGGGAAGGATTATAAAAGAAAGGATAATCGATTTCTTTAATTTTGTTGTTATTACCATAAACTGTTAGTCATATTTCTTATATAACTTTTTAAATAATCAAGAAAAGTTACCTTTGAAAGACACTATGGACACTCAGAGGTGAAAGATGAATATTTATAAAAAAGTCTCTTCAAAATAAAACCCTCAGTGGAGTATTTTAAATAGATGTCTCTATTTTCAGGGTTACCATAGTTAAGTAATGATAGTATATTTTCTGTTGGAAAAATAGAAATAGTACAACCCTTCATTATTTGTGTGATTCCATTCTGTTTTTCTCATAATAACTGAATTCTGGCCATATGATAACCTTTTGGTTTACATAAAACTCTGGAAGTACAGGAAACGGCAATAGTTTGAATCAAATTACCCTTATGGGTGATTGGCTTCAGAGTGGGCATCTGTTTCAAAGATAGTAGGTCACTGGTCCCGTGTACAACCTGACTGAAAAATACACGTGGATTTGACATATCAAGAGAAAGAGGTAACATTTGAGACAAAGCTGAATGTCATGGAGTAGCAGATAGCCATGAGGGATGACAGAAAGTCCAAAATTTATAATGAAACATGCTGTGGATGAAATGAGGATGCAGACGTTATGAGAGACATGAAAACATGCAAAAGTGGGGACTGGAGTGTTCTAGAAGCATCCAAGACAAAATTTCTGCTGCAGGGAGCAGGCAGATGAGGAATAGCGGGACAAAATGAATGCAGAGCACCAGGACAAAGATCCATGAATGCTCAAGGCTGAGGGCTCTAAGCTCCCTCCCATCCTTTCACGGCTTGATCGGTTTTTCACCTTCTGTCAAGCCTCTTTCTTGGTTCTTCTGTCACAAGGTTTTTTTCTCATCTCTAGATGTTTGCTCATATTGCCCCTTCCTGTTGAATTAATCCAATTTCCCTTCTCCTTTCCCCTTTACTGTCTCCCACTCCCTCTGTGGTTCAGCAAGTCTCACTCAAGATTGCTTTTCCTCCAAGAAATCTTTGACTCCCTCCTTTTCTACCCACCCCCACCCCCAGAACCATGGAATTTTGAAAATGCCTCCCTGGAACTGTTCTCTGTTTTTTGCCCCCACTCTTCCTACGGCCTCTTAGTTTGCCCCTCTTTATACCCTGCCAGCTGTGTTCACAGCCTCAAGCCCTCCCTTTCTCTATGCCATCTGACCCAGTGTTGAATCCTCATTATTTCGTTTGGATCATGGGATTTAGCCTCAAAGTAAATCTCTAACTGCAGTTCTCCCAATTCAGAATTTCAGATCATTTTTCATAAAGTAAAGGAGAAAATCACATCATGCTGCTCAAAAAATTACCACTAAATCTCTAATTAATACTTGAGAAGTGAAAAAGTGAAAGTCTGTTGCTCAGTCCTGTCTGACTCTTTGCTAGCCCATGGACTGCTGCCTGCCAGTGTCCTCTGTCCATGGGATTTCCCAGGCAAGAATACTGGACTGGGGTGCCATTTCCTTCTCCAGGGGATCTTTCTAACCCAGGGACCAAACCCACATCTCCTGTTTGGCAGGTGAATTCTTTGCCACTGAGCCATCACTGAAGCCTTATTAATACTTGGAAGCCTAATTAATACTTTCCCTGATGCTAGGAAAGATTGAAGGCAAAAGGAGAATGGGGCAACAGAGGAAGAGATGATTAGATAAAATCACTGCAGATGGTGACTGCAGCCATGAAATTAAAAGACGCTTACTCCTTAGAAGAAAAGTTATGACCAACCTAGATAGCATATTCAAAAGCAGAGACATTACTTTGCCAACAAAGGTCTGTCTAGTCAAGACTATGGTTTTTCCTGTGGTCATGTATGGATGTGAGAGTTGGACTGTGAAGAAGGCTGAGTGCCGAAGAATAGATGCTTTTGAACTGTGGTGTTGGAGAAGACTCTTGAGAGTCCCTTGGACTGCAAGGAGATTCAACCAGTCCATTCTGAAGAAGATCGGCCCTGGGATTTCTTTGAAAGGAATGATGCTAAAGCTGAAACTCCAGTACTTTGGCCACCTCATGCGAAGTGTTGACTCATTGGAAAAGACTCTGATGCTGGGAAGGATTGGGGGCAGGAGGAGAAGGGGACTGAATAGATGCTTTTGAACTGTGGTGTTGGAGAAGACTCTTGAGAGTCCCTTGGACTGCAAGGAGATTCAACCAGTCCATTCTGAAGAAGATCGGCCCTGGGATTTCTTTGAAAGGAATGATGCTAAAGCTGAAACTCCAGTACTTTGGCCACCTCATGCGAAGTGTTGACTCATTGGAAAAGACTCTGATGCTGGGAAGGATTGGGGGCAGGAGGAGAAGGGGACGACAGAGGATGAGATGGCTGGATGGCATCACTGACTCCATGAACGTGAGTCTGAGTGAACTCCGGAGATGGTGATGGACAGGGAGGCCTGGCGTGCTGCGATTCATGGGGTCGCAAAGAGTCGGACACGACTGAGCGACTGAACTGAACTGAACCGACTAAAAGGACATGAATTTGAGCAAACTCTGGAAGACAGTGGAGCCTGGCATGTCCATGAGTTTGCAAAGAGTTGAACATGACATAGCAAATAAACAACCACCAATGTGAGGTTCCAGTCTCCTGTCCTGCTCTGACAGATACTCACCTGTGAGGATTCTGAGGGCACCGAATTCAGCCATTGACTGCTTCCACTCTTTTCCTTCTCAGCACCCCTATTCATTCCATTCCCATCTCCTGGCTTTGCTCCTCCCTCTACCCCCATATATTTTTAAGCTGTTTTTAAGGTGTACTTCTTCCATCCTGCCATGATTTGCTTGTTTGTTTTTCCATCACACATATAGTCTCACATACAAAAGGAAGTAGAATAGAACTTTATCTGTTCTTAAACACTGTGATTTGAGGACTGGTCCCGGAGCCAAACTGCTAAGTTTCTGTCTCTACTTCTTCTTTTGTGGCCTTAGTGATGTTACATAATCTCTCTTAGCCTGTGTTCCTATCTGTAAAAGGGAAATCATTAGTGCTTCTGTTACAGAGTTCTTGACCAGACTGAATGAATGAATATGTGGAAAACACATAGGGTAGTATCTAGCACATACCAAATGCTTAATATATGTTGTTATAGATTGTCATTGTATGAAACATTTTGTTGTAATGGGAGTGACTTTTTCATAGAAGTTAGCAAATATACAGAAAGAAAAGTGATAAAGAAACTCATCATCAACAATAGAAATTATTTAATTGAGTAAAGATTTAGTAAATTGGTAAATTAAGGCATTCTCTACCTCACTTGGGGCTTGGGTGTTAAGGTAATAACCATAGTCAACACCTCTGGAGTTTTAAGAATTTCATTAAAGAAAACTCAATGTGAAGATGGCTACTTTTTTCTTAACACTGAATTTTCAAACTCTTTAGAGTAAAGGTAAGATCTTGCTTATTTTTTTTTCTTCCATCTGAACTTTCGATGTCTTTTCTGTCTTATATTACTTCCATTAATGAGAATGCCTTCCAAATCATGGTTTAGTCTGTTGATTTAATTGTGTTTCTCAGGAATAACAGGCTGTTTAATAATAATTGCCTGAATGACTAGATTAGAAGTGAAGCTGAGTACAAGTTGAAAAATTCAGTTTCAAAATGTGATTTCCAGTTGACCCTTGAGAAATGTGCTGTACAGAATGTGAGACACTGATCAGTTTGAGTTTGTATAGTTAAGTGTTTTTTGAAGATATGCCTTTAGTGAGGTAATACAGGGCATCTCTAACAGTCTGCAATTTCCCTATGCATTTGGAACAGTGGGAGTGGCCTACAGTAGGGATGATGGATCCCCTAACAGATAATGCATTTCTCTTCTCTAGTGAAGCTAATGTGAGTCTTCCCCTTGCCCTCCACCACACCTCACCCTCTTCCCCATAGCCCCTCTACCACCAAGGTCCTCAAAAGCGGAGATGACATTTAGATGGTACAGACTGATTTGTTCCTGGTTGGCCATGGTATTTGTCTGTCTGGGGGTTTTGGATTGCAAATGACAGAAATGCACATCAATCTAGCTTCAGTAAAGAATTAAAAGGAACAGATTAAGGGACTTGGAGAATGATTCACTGATGCCTGAAACTGGGAGGTCCAGGGGTGAAACTGACTTCAGAAATCAAGGTACTCAAATGATGCTGTGACATTGTTCTCCCTCATTGTTCCATCTTTCTCAGCTATGCCTCTCTGTATTTTTTTATTTTTTAACTACACATTGTTTTAGTTAAGTTCTCCAGAAGACAGTCGTTCTCTCTCATTGAGTCCTGGGGAACAGTTCTAATTGACTTTGCTTTGCTCCTCTGGCCAACCATTGGCTTAAACACTGTGGATAAAGGTTCAAAGATCTGTGTAATTGGCTAGGCCTTTGGCAGAATTCAAGTAATAGGGATTGAGAACCATACCAGAGCATGTGCATTGGGATAATGGAAATCCACCCCAAGGACAGAGCAGAAAATGGGAATGAAACTGGGCAGCACATGTCCTGTGATATTTACACATCTGACACTGGATTGTCTTTTACTTTTGGCACCATTACTCTCCTTTCTTTACCTGAACCCTCAGTTGTGCAATAGTCATACTTTTTTATAGTTGAGTTTTACCATCATTTTATTTAACCATTGAGTATAGTAAGAAAGTGAAAGTGAAGTCGCTCAGTTGTGTCTGATTCTTTGCGACCCCATGGACTGTAGCCTACCAGGCTCCTCCCTCCATGGGATTCTCCAGGCAAGAATACTGGAGTGGGTTGCCATTTCCTTCTCCAGGGGATCTTCCTGACCCAGGGATCGAACCCGGGTCTCCCATATTCCAGGCAGATGCTTTAACCTCTGAGCCACCAGGGAAGTAAAGCACCTGTATTTTGTGATGACAGGAATAATATATAACTAGGGAACAAAAGTTGCTTGCTTTTTAAAGGAAAAGCTATGATATATTCTTCTGTACAGTGGAATTAACTTTCTAGATACGGGTTCCCAGACCCGACTCATTGTTAAAATTGCCTGTAAATTTGAGATACAGAGAGAGAAGTATCTGGTTCAATACAGCAAGATGAAGAATAGGGGTATGAATGGTTGAGTTGATTTAGTGATTATCCCAGTTCTTTTGATGATAAGAAAAAGCAAGAGCAACATTAAGCAGGATTTCAGTCTTCTGCTCTGAGTTTTTGGACCTTCTATTGCTCAATCTTCTCATTTTCATGTCTGCTGGCAGATGAGCAGGGCTTTCCCACTGCTGTTTTATTGTACGACTACCTACCTGTTTGCATTCTGAACTTTTCCTTTCCTGCTTCCAAACTTCACTGTCTGGTGTTCTTGTCCCTCTCAGTAACTCATTTGAGGGAAATTCTGTCAATATTCCTGGGGACCAAAAACAAAAACAAAAACCCTTGCCCCAAGAGCATGTGTTTCTAAAATGTAAAATGTTAAGTTTCATTACAGGCTGATTTTCTTTCANATTTGCATTTCTCCGATTATGAGTGATGTTGAGCATCTTTTCATGTGTTTTTAAAATATACATACATACTTCTGATTTGTACATTGTTTCTCTTTTTGAACCAGATGATTAAGAATAATGTTACTGAGCGTAAACTAAATGTGGAAGCCATAATTAAAAACATTAACACAATTTCTTTGGAGCTAAAGAAAATGAATGGTAAGTAGTAATCACTGAATTAAAATGTTTGCAAGTCATTGTTATAAAGAGTAGTCAATTTGTGCTTCTGCTGGGTGTAACTGAATTTTGTCTATTCATTAGGATTTCTCTATTTCTTAAGCAATGTTTACAATGTAGTATGAACTCTGAAGATGCATTATGTTTGAGCATTGACCTGAAAGATAGCAGACTTGAATTTTCATCCCCGACATTTTATAAAAAGCTTCAGTTCAGTCACTCAGTCATTTCCGACTCTTTGCAACTCCATGGACTGCAGCATGCCAGCCTTCCCTGTCCATCACCAACTCCTGGAGCTTGCTCAAACTCATGTCCATGGAGTTGGTGATGCCATCCAACCATCTCATCCTCAGTGGTTCCACTCTCCTCCTTATAGAAACCTTATGATGTCTAACTAACCCCTCTAAATTTACTCCCCATCCTTCCCTTCAACAAACTATTACACAGTGATGTCACAGTCTGCAAAATTCAGTATCTTTATCCATTAATTATTACTAAGTCTCTACAGTTCCTTCTAAGTCAAAACTTGTGTGTGTGTGAAGTAGCTCAGTCATGTCTGACTCTTTGCGACCCTGTGGACTGTAGCCCGCCAGGCTCCTCTGTCCATGGGATTCTCCAGGCAAGAATACTGGAGTGGGTTGCCATTTCCTTCTCCAGGGGATCTTCCCAACCCAGGGATCGAACCCAGGTCTCCTGCTTTGCAGGCAGATGCTTTATCCTCTGAGCCACCGGGAAGCCTTGTAAGTTTGCTTGATTGTGTGAATTGATGATTCCAGTAGTATTAGACCTTATAGATCATGATATTTAGTCACTCATCTTACAGATATATTCTGTAATTTTATTCCAGGCATGTAGAATTTCTGTGATTGAATATTTCATCTATTCTTGACTGAACATTTCCTGAGTTGAGAAAAACTCTGTGTTGGAAAACTCTCTCTGTTACCAGTCTATTCTATATTATACAGTTTTTCATCATGGACTAGCTGAAATATTTTCCCTATTCCTTTCACCCATTGGTCATTTTTCTAACCATGAAAATCACTGAATATGTAGTTATTGTTTTTATGACAACTCTTGATATATGAAGACAGCCTCTGTGTCAGTTAAAAGACCTTTCTACAAGTAACAAAACACCAATTTAACATTGATTATGTGATAAAGAAATAATAATAAGACTGAAGGTTGGGCAACCCTAAAGGTAAGTCAGGGTTTTACAGTTTTAATCAGGTGTTAGGTTTTCCTATTTTCTCCTGTTTTGTGCACTCTGTTTATCACTTCTCATGGTTATTACCTGCAAACATGATCATATACAGACACTCTCTCTGCCTGTGTCTCTTAAATAATCCTTTCTCCACACCCCTCTAGCACATTTTCCCTTTCCTTTCATTGGCCAGATTTGCACCACATGTATATCCTATAGCAGTTACCACCAAGGAGACTAGCACTGCCACAACCAGTTTAGAGCAGTCAGGACGTACTGCTGAAACTGGGGAGAGGATCGCCTCAAGTGCAGTCAAGTTGTGCCCCAGGAAGAAGAGGGAAGTGGCTGTTAGTTAGGCACCAAGTAGGGAGTGCCTGTTATGTTTTTCCATGTATTCTCCTAAGCATTTCCCACATTTATGGCAGAAAGCAAAGAAAACTAAAGACGCTCTTGATGAAAGTGAAAGAGGAGAGTGAAAAAGTTGGCTTAAAACCCAACATTCAGAAAACTAAGATCATGGCATCTGACCCCATCACTTCATGGGAAATAGAGGGGAAACAATGGAAACAGTGACATTTAATTTTGGGGGGCTGCAAAATCACTGCATGGCACCCCACTCCAGTACTCTTGCCTAGAAAATCCCATGGACATAGGAGCCTGGTAGGCTACAGTCCATGGGGTCGCTGAGAGTTGGACATGACTCAGTAACTTCACTTTCACTTTTCACTTTCATGCATTGGAGAAGGAAATGGCAACCCACTCCAGTGTTCTTGCCTGGAGAATCCCAGGGATGGCGGAGCCTGGTGGGCTGCTGTCTATGGGGTCGCACAGAGTTGGACACGACTGAAGTGACTTAGCAGCAGCAAAATCACTGCAGATGGTGCCTGCAGCCATGAAATTAAAAGACGCTTGCTCCTTGGAAGAAAAGCTATGACCAACCTAGACAGCATATTAAAAAGCAGAGACATTAGTTTGCCAACAAATGTCCATCTAGTCAAAGCTATGGTTTTTCTAGTAGTCATGTATGGATGTGAGAGTTAGATTGTAAAGAAAGCTAAGCTGAAGAATTCTTGCTTTTGAACTGTGGTGTTGGAGAAGACTCTTGAGAGTCCCTTGGACAACAAGGAGATCCAACTAGTCCATCCCAAAGGAAATCAGTCCTGAATATTCATTGGAAGGACTGATGCTGAAGCTGAAACTCCAATACTTTGGCCACCAGGTGCAAAGAACTGACTCATTTGAAAAGATCCTGATGCTGGAAAAGATTGAAGGTGGAGGAGAAGGAGATAACAGAGGATGAGATGGTTGGATGGCATCACCAACTCAATAGACATGTGTTTGAGTAGACTCCGGGAATTGGTGATGGACAGGGAAGCCTGGCATGCTGCGATCTATGGAGCCACAAAGAGTCAGACACTACTGACCGACTGAACTGACTGAAGCATTTCACAAGCATTTCATGGACTGATCCGGAAATACTGCTGTCTTAGGTGATGTTAATAAATATTATAAATGGAATCAGTGAACTGATGATCAAATAATTTTGAGAAGGGCTTTATGCTAAATAATTTGGCACAAATTCACAGTACATATTAACAGAGGCTGTGAGGAGTCCAAATCACTGCAGATGGTGACTGCAGCCATGAAATTAAAAGATGCTTACTCCTTGGAAGAAAAGTTATGACCAACCTAGATAGCATATTCAAAAGCAGAGATATTACTTTGCTGACTAAGGTCTGTCTAGTCAAGGCTATGGTTTTTCCAGTAGTCCTGTATGGATATGAGAGTTGGACTGTAAAGAAGACTGAGCGCCAAAGAATTGATGCTTTTGAACTGTGGTGTTGGAGAAGACTCTTGAGAGTCCCTTGGACTACAAGGAGATCAACCCTGGGATTTCTTTGTAAGGAATGATGTTGAAGCTGAAACTCTAGTACTTTGGCCACCTCATGCGAAGAGTTGACTCATTGGAAAAGATCCTGATGCTGGGAGGGAATGGGGGCAGGAGGAGAAGGGGCTGACCGAGGATGAGATGGCTGGACGGTGTCACTGACTCCACGGGCGTGGGTCTGGCTGAACTCCCGGAGTTGGTGATGGATGGGAGGCCTGGCGTGCTGCGATTCATGGGGTCGCAAAGAGTGGGACATGACTGAGCGACTGAACTGAACTGAACTGAACTGTGAGGAGTCCGATGTAAAGGAATAGGGTTACCTTTGCTTAAGTCATCATCTCTCAAAAGCAATCTCAACAGCAAGGATTCCCTTTCTAAAATATAAATCTGCTGAAAATGCTCATTGGCTCATCATTGTCCTCAGGACTAAGTCCAGACCTCCTAGAATGGACTGTAACACCTTGAGATCAGATCTTGCCTACCTCTCCTTTCTGCTACCTCATTCTTCATTCCCTACACATTCCAGATTCCAGCCACATTGAACTATCTGCATATTTACACATTTGCTCTTTTTTTGTGGCTGTGCGTTAATTATTACATGCATCTTCTCCTGAAGTGCCCACTCCACCTCCACAGGTTGCCTCCCCACCTCCACCTCACCTGGTTCAGTTCAGTTCAGTCACTCAGTCGTGTTCGACTCTTTGAGACCCATGAATTACAGCACACCAGGCCTCCCTGTCCATCACCAACTCCTGGAGTTCACTCAAACTCATGTTCATCGAGTCAATGATGCCATCCAGCCATCTCGTACTCTGTCATCCCCTTCTCCTCCTGCCCCCAATCCCTCCCAGCATCAGAGTCTTTTCCAATGAGTCAACTCTTTGCATGAGGTGGCCAAAGTACTGGAGTTTCAGCTTTGGCATCAGTCCTTCCAAAGAACACCCAGGACTGATCTCCTTTAGAACGGACTGGTTGGATCTCCTTGCAGTCCAAGAGACTCTCAAGAGTCTTCAACACCACAGTTCAAAAGCATCAATTCTTCAGTGCTCAGCTCTCTTCACAGTCCAACTCTCACATCCATACATGCCTACTGGAAAAACCATAGCCTTGACTAGACAGACCTTTGTTGGCAACGTAATGTCTCTGCTTTTGAATATGCTATCTAGGTTTGTCGTAACTTTCCTTCCAAGGATTAAGTGGCTTTTAATTTCATGGCTGCAGTCACCATCCACAGTGATTTTGGAGCCCCCCAAAATAAAGCCCGCCACTGTTTCCACTGTTTCCCCATCTATTTGCCATGAAGTGATGGGACCAGATGCCATGATCTTCATTTTCTGAATGTTGAGCTTTAAGCTAACTTTTCCCTTCCTCTTTCACTTTCATCAAGAGGCTCTTTAGTTCCTCTTCACTTTCTGTCATAAGGGTGGTGTCATCTGTATATCTGAGGTTATTGATATTTCTCCCCCAATCTTGATTCCAGCTTGTGCTTCTTCCAGCCCAGCATTTCTTATGATGTACTCAGTTCAGTTCCATTCAGTTCAGTCGCTCAGTCGTGTCCAACTCTTTGCGACCCCATGAATCTTAGCACGCCAGGCCTCCCTGTTCATCACCAACTCCCAGAGTTCACTCAGACTCATTTCCATTGAGTCCATGATGCCATCCAGCCATCTCATCCTCGGTCGTCCCCTTCTCCTCCTGCCCCCAATCCCTCCCAGCATCAGGATCTTTTCCAATGAGTCAACTCTTCGCATGAGGTGGC
>SJXQ01010826.1:0-85848 GCA_006408695.1 Aepyceros melampus | reverse complement strand
TCTTGTAGGTCTTCATAAAACCGTTCAACTTCAGCTTCTTCAGCATTACTGGTTGGGGCATAGACTTGGATAATTGTGATATTGAATGGTTTGCCTTGGAGACGAACAGAGATCATTCTGTCATTTTTGAGATTGCATCCAAGTACTGCATTTCGGACTCTTTTGTTGACCATAATGGCTTTTCCACTTCTTCTGAGGGATTCCTGCCCGCAGTAGTAGATATAATAGTCATCTGAGTTAAATTCACCCATTCCAGTCCATTTTAGTTCGCTGATTCCTAGAATGTCAACGTTCACCCTTGCCATCTCTTGTTTGACCACTTCCAATTTGCCTTGATTCATGGACCTGACATGCCAGGTTCCTATGCAATACTGCTCTTTACAGTATCGGATCTTTCTTCTATCACCAGTCACATCCATAACTGGGTAATGTTCATCATAGCACTGTTTATAATAGCCAGGACATAGAAGCAACCTAGATGTCCATTAGCAGACGAATGGATAAGAAAGCTGTGGTACATATACACAATGGAGTATCACTCAGTCATTAAAAAGAATACATTTGAATCAGTTCTAATGAGGTGGATGAAACTGGAGCCTATTATACAGAGTGAAGTAAGTCGGAAAGAAAAACACCAACACAGTATACTAACGCATACATATCACATTTCGAATTTTGGTAATGATAACCCTGTATGCAAGACAGCAAAAGAGACACAGATATATAGAACAGTCTTTTGGGCTCTGTGGGAGAGGGCGAGGGTGGGATGATTTGGAGAATGGCATTGAAACATGTATATCATATAGGAGACAAATCGCCAGTCCAGGTTCGATGATTTGGGATAATGGTATTAAACATGTATAATATCATATGTGAAATGAATCGCCAGTCCAGGTTTGATGCATGATACAGGATGCTTGGGGCTGGTGTTCTGGGATGACCCAGAGGGATGGTATGGGGATGGAGGTGGGAGGGGGGTTCAGGATTGGGAACACGTGTATACCTGTGGCAGATTCATGTTGATGTGTGGCAAAACCAATACAATATTGTAAAGTAACTAGCCTCCAATTAAAATAAACAAATTTATATTAAAAATAAATAAATCAAACACTGCATTATTGGATGTGTCAAATTGATTATGTCCTTATATACATGCATCTGTGGGGCCTCCCAAGTGGGGCTAGTGTTAAAGAACCTGCCTGTCAATTCAGAAGACATAAGAGATGTGGGTTTGATCCCTGGGTCTGGAAGATTCCCTGGTGAAGGGCATGGTAACCCATTCCAATACTCTTTTCTGGAGATTCCTATGGACAGAGGAGCCTGAAGGGATGCAGTCCATAGGGTTGCAAAGAGTCAGACACGATTGAAGTGACTTAGCAAAAGTGCACACATACATGCACGTTTATGCATACATAAATGAGTAAGTTAACTTCTAGACACAATTTGGGAACTCAAAAGCTTTTAAAGACATGAGGTTCTAGCAAGATTATCAAAACTTACAAGTTGCTGTATCTTTTAACCACAGTAGCATTTGATTCATCAACTATAACTCGAGGATATATGACTTCTGATAATGAAGATGAGTAAAGTAGTGTCATTCAAGTAAATCACTGCTATTATACACTAAACATTACTTTTCTCAGTCATTCCAGAATATTTTGATCAAGCATATTCATATGTTCATGTACTTATTTATATATGATATTTCTCTCCAATTATATTGTCACATTACTAAGAGCTGGACTCAGCTTGATTTTTTTCCCTCTGTTCCCCAGAGGGCCTAGGACAATTATTGAAGATATAAGAAGTGGTTATAGGAAAGGGGAGAATATAGAGATCTTCTAAAAAAATGAGGTCCTTTTATTTATTTATTTATTTTCACACAGTGCCTTGAACAGTGATGATAGATAATTTTTTGTTGAATGAATGAATTAATAAATTACCTTATGACCTTGGAATTTAATATAGCAAGAGCTTTGAAATCAGATAGAGCTGATTTTTACTCCAGGCTCTCACTTGAGAAGTCAGCCAATTTCTTGGAGGTTCTATGCATCATCTCTACAGTGGAGGTCCTCCCTTCCTAATGAAGTCAGTTGGTGGATTAAATGAGATCATAAATGTCAGAAGACTCCATGGTGCTAACAGTCCTCCTTGATTTATATTGCTGCACCTTCCCTGGTCATTCAATACAAGGCTTCTTTTGCAGTTCTTTGTGCTGGTGGTGGATTTGAATGGTATATGCCATGTCTCATGAGGCCTAATCACTAGGTAGAAACCCACTAACAAGGCTCTGGGGCAGGGTGATATTTAAATATTTAAAACTCAGCCTGAATAAATCTAACTATCCTGTTAACCTTGTTCTGTACACTTTGACCTATTCTACATGAGAATGTCTCAGTTATTTCTATTGATGTTGAGAGGCAGAAACAGAAATATCTGCCTCCTTATAGGTTAGAAGATCCAAGGTGAAATGCAGAGAAACTAAATAGATTGTCAATTTGTTGGGGAAAAAAAAATAAAAGAAGACAAACACAGTGTTATCTAAGTGTACTCCCTATATTCTCTAGGTAAGTTCTTCTGAGTATTTCCAGGTCTCCTGGGAATTAAGGGAAAGGCTGCCAGGATATCTGAACTCTATCTGCACTTCAATCAACACAGGTTCACTTTTATCCAGTTTATTTGGGGTGATTCAGTGGAATATGATGTTTGAGTAAAGGTTTCTACTGCTAAATTAATGTCAGAAGCTACTTATATGGTGACAAAAACACTGTGTTCAGTGTAAGGAAATGGTAATGAAGGTAAGTATTATCTGTATGGTGCATTATAATGTACTAGAAATATTTACATAGAGCACCTCATATAATCCTTACATATAGGTATTATGAAGTAGGTATCTCTTATGTGTATGTTGTCACTTCAGTCATGTCCAACCCTGCGACCCCATGGACTGTAACCCACCAGAGTTCTCTGTGCATAGGATTATCCAGGCAAGAATAGTGGAGTAGATTACCATGCCCTCCTCCAGGGGATCTTCCCAACCCAGGGATCGAAAACCATGTCTCTTACATCTTCTGCATTGGCAGATTGGATCTTTATCACTAGCACCACCTGGCTTAGTGGTAACTTCTTAGCCTCATGTTTCAAATGATGAAAACAGATTCAGAGGGTTTAAGAGAATTGCTCAAGTTATACAGCTAGTTAGTGGTAGAATTGGGATTAAAATTTACATTCTATGGCAGCTGAACTGGCTTTATGGTTTGGCTTTGCTAATTACTGACTGTGTGAAATTAAATATTATTCTCTCTTTGGTACTAGTTTCCTCACCTGTAAAGCATCTGTAAAGGGTTCAGGCTAGAAAAGTCTTCACTTTAAACCAATTGATATAATGGAGTTCCAAATGTATGCTGTTTGAAGAAAAATATTGAACAATTGAAAAAATTAAAAATAGCTGCCTTCTATTAAATAGCATTAGGCATCTCCTGCTGATCTGGTTACACCTTATTATAGGAAAGATGTCCATAAGAGAAGTGTCCATACTCTGTGCAGTTGTAGATCATTTTAACCATCATATACGCTATCTTGTAGATTTAAGGCTTTCTGTGAAATCCATCATAAAACAAAACATCTCCTCCAAGGACACATACATATATGTGCAAACACACAGGCAGATGAATACTAGATGAAAAAGCAAGTTGTGTAACTGTCTTAGCTTGGGCTGCCATAACTAAATAGTATAGACTGAGTGTCTTAAACAACAGGAATTCATGTATCACAGTTCTAGAGACTGGAAATATCAAGATCAAAGTGCCTGCAGATTTGGTTCCTGTTGAAGGCTTGCTCATGGTTTGTAGACTTAACCTTCTCAATGTCTCTTTGCATGGCAGAGAGAGAAAAAGAGACCTCTGGTCTCTCTTCCTTTCCTGAAAGAACAGCAGTCCCATCATGAGGGTCCAGTCCTCACGATCTGCTCTAAACTATTACCTCTCAAAGGTGGTGCCTCTCTCTTCACATTGGGAGCTGGAACTTGAACACATGAATCTAAAGAGGACCCAAACATTCAGTCCATCACAATAGCCAAAGTTACTGGGTAGATAATGTGAGACAGGGCTACAGTGTCTTAGATGACACTGGAAAGCTGCTAGGATTGTACTTGTGCACTTGACACAACAGCCATACCAGTCAGAAGACAAAAGCAAAAGTTCAGTTGAGAGGTTCCTCAGGTATGAAGAAGTACAGATTAAAGACTTTGACATTAGAAATAATGGATTTGAAAGAGCCTTTGTGACCACTCTTGTTGATGATAATGGAAGCCTCTCATTGACATCAATGGAGATTTTAATAGCCTATTGGAGAGCATCATACTGAATGTACTGAAATAGCAGATCTTTAACTTCTTTATACTTTTGGTCTTACTTTCTCTCTTTGTCTCTACACTAAATCATTTAAAAATTTCAATAAGCTAAACAACTAGCCAGCAAAATAAAATGTTAGCACCATTAAATTCATATTTAAAATATGAGGTGTGTTCTAGAACTTTTCCCTCACCTGTCTTTCTTAAAGCATCTGTATACATTCTTCGAAGTTTTAAATATTTTTTTGAATACATCTTGTCCATACTGGCCCAGGATGACAAATTACATCTTGACATTAACTCCCTCTTTCAATGTGTTCTTACAAATTTCTTTGACAGCTTCCTTTTCTTTTGGATAATTAACTAACTAAATGATATTTGTTGGCAAAAGAAGAGGATTTGGCACTTACAGTTGTATTAGTTAGGATGCAATAAGTAACAGAGAAGATGTTGATGCATTTGATAGTTTCTCTTCTTGTATAGTTAACTCTGCAAATGTCTCACACTTCAGTTCATCATTTCAAAAAACACATATCACTATGTGTAAGATGCTGTGTCAGAAGGTAGGAAAAATGAGAAAAAGAAGCAGCACTCAGTTGTAAGCTATCTAAAAGCCCTGGATCTAGTGCAGTCCCCTATACATATAGGATGCTTAAAAAATATGTGTTGAAGTATATTAAGTTGAAGTAATTATTGTAGAAAGCTAACTGGGTTGTAGATAAGATAGGAAACATGGACCTCAGTTTCTCCATCTATGAAATGATACAGTAGATACATATTATCCTCAATATATATCTGTCAAGATATAAATAAGCGAGAGTCTATGGGGCCTAACCAGGACAGACCCCTTCCCCATATCCTCTGCTGTAACTCCTCTCTGAAGTATCTAGGTAATAGTATCAATATCAAGTGCATATTTCCTGAGCTGCTCAGATCCTACAAACCACCACCAAATGGAAGAAATTAACTACTTGATCATAAGCATGTAATCCCCAGACACTCTGTTGCCTAAGGATTGATAAAATTAACCATCCAGTTATAGCACCATGAGCCAATCAGAGAATTCTGCACAAGCTGATCACATATCTTGCAAGGACCTCCCTTATGTGGCCTTTAAAAATGCTTTGCTGAAACTCTTTGGGGAGTTTTGTGTTTTGTGGAGCACAAGCCACCCATTCACCTTGCATGGCTCTACAATAAACATTGCTCTGACATTTCAGTGTTGTTTGGCCTCACTATGTGCTGGGCACACAAACTTGTGATCAGTAAGGAGGGAAGTAAAGTCATAAAGAAGGTGAACTTTGGTTTCTGTTCAATTATCAAATATAATGAAATTACCTCTTTCCTCCAAATCATCTAAGGATGAAGGGAGTAAGGTGGGCCTATCCCCTGTGATGCTGCTTCAAATTTTTTGCTCACTTTTAAGTATGTGGCCATTACTGTTTTCTCAATAGTCATCTGTCCCATGAGCTAAGAGAAAAGATTGATTAAGGAAATAAGAAATGTACAAAATCAACATTTCCTTCCTATCTTGGAATCTACAGAAGCCATTGGAATCCATACTCTTACACGCTTCTAATTTAATCACAGCACAGAAAAGTCTTACAGTCTGAGCTCAAATCCAATGTCCAGTATTTTGGAGCAAGGTGCACCTATTAAGAACTAGGAGATGGACTTCCTTGGTGGTCCAGTGGTTAAGAATCTGCCTTGCAATTAAGAGAACACAGGTTTGATCCCTGGTTGGGGAACTAAGATCCAACATGCCATGGGGCAACTGAGTCCACATACCTCAACTAGAGAGTACTGTGTACTGCAATTACTGGAGCCCCACATAATCTGGAGCCCACGAGCTGCAATGAAAAATTCCTGCACACCACAATGAAGATACCACATGCCACAACTAAGATCTGAAACAGCCAAATTAAAAAAAAAAAAAAAAAGAATTAAGAGAGAAGCAAACTGATATGAAAAAAATTATACTAAAATATGAATGACTGATAATTTTGTATTTCTTGAACTGAAAATATACTTGCTAAGTAAATATCTAATTGGTAGAATGTCACATAGCTCAGTTACTGGCAGTTAAGACCTTCCAAGCTGTTCAGAAGACTCCTTGATGGGTTTGGTATCACAGAATCATGTTTATTTTGCTATTAACCCATTTGCAACTTCTGAAACAAAATACTGAGCTCAGATCCTTTCTCCTCTAGGGAACTCTTTTCACTGCTCCATGCAAAGTATGTTACTCCTACTGTACTCATTTAAGATCTTGGTTATATCCGTACTGTAGCATTCATTATATCCTATGAGCATCTCAGGGTGATTTTGGATCTATTATGTAATGGCTGATAACTAGACAGGGTTTCATTGGTATTACAACTACTTGTAAGCTTTCTACCAGCCCTAGATAAGAAATGAATCTCATGTATTTTTAGGGCCAGAGGAAAGAATGATATAGAAAATAAGTCATCATCAAATATGATGGTCAGGAAAACAGTGGAATAGGGGTTGATGGCCATGCACAGATTCTAATATCTTCCTCTAACAAGGTCAGGCATTTGGCTACAACTCCAGAGATATGTGGGGTTTCCCAATTGGTGCTAGTGGTAAAGAATCCATCTGCCAATACGGAGCATAAGAGACACAGGTTCGATCCCTAGGTTGGGAAGATCCTCTGGAGGAAGGCATGGCAATCCACTCTAGTACTCTTGCCTGGAGAACCCTATGGAGAGAGAAGTCTGGCACACTATGGTCCATAGGGTCACAAAGAGTTATACATGACTGAAGTGACTTAGCATACATGCACAGCCAGTGATATGTAGCTGTCTTTGATCAGTCTTCTGGGTAGATTGTGTTGGACAAACAACTTTGAATTTCCCAAGTCTAGTTTTATACAATGCAATGAGCACTTATTGATCAGCTAATTTATTTTATGACTAGTTATAACTTGTTTATTAAAATATGAGTTGAACAAATGTAATACTAAAGCGATGAAACAAAATTTGGCAAACCTGTAGCACAAAAGCCACCTGTCACTCATCTTGCCAACAATATTTGTATGTATAATAGTAATAGCTTAGGTAATAGCTATGTGTAGTTAAAACCACAACATCCATTCTCCACTTGACCTAGAGAAGCTCAATCCAGTTTTAGCTGCTGAGTTGAGCATCTGACATGTCGACGTGAGGCCTAGAACAATTGGAGCCATTTTGCTACTACAGGGGAAGCCAGTCTGAGGAAGAATCTGGCTAGGTAGGAGAGCAGAGCTGAGAGAATCATAGAACTAGGACCACTGATGACATCATGAACATGTGGTTCAAACTTTGGCTGAAATATATCCAACCTCTTGAGTTTTCAGGGAATGAGTCAGTTATGATTGTTCTTGAAATATGTTTGATTCGGGTTTTTACAGTACTTTCTACAGAGGGGATCTTATTCACACAATATACTGAGCTCTCTAGATGACATGGTCTCACTTAATCCTCACCAAAATACCTGTAAAGGAAGCAGGACAGCCATTGGAGCAGTCATACCTGCTGAATCCAGATACAACTGTCAAAGCCTTCATGAACATGGAGCTCCTGGTACCTGTTCCCAGCCTGCTAGAGGAAACCCACACAAGGAAAGCAATTGCTTTCTCTGTATTAAAACATGTGCCTGGAAACTCTGGATCTAATGCAGCACTCTCTACATGTAGGGTGCTTAATAAATATTTTTGAAGTGGACTTAGTTTGGAGAATTAATATAGAATGATCACCAGAGAAGTATCTTCAGTGACTTCCTCTTTCTAGGGACTGAGGCCCTATGAACCTAATGAATAATGACTGTAGAGTCTTCTCATCAGTTCAGTTCAGTCGCTCAGTCATGTCCGATTCTCTGCAACCCCATGAATCGCAGCACACCAGGCCTCCCTGTCCATCACCAACTCCCAGAGTTCACTCAAACCCACGCCCATGGAGTCAGTGATGCCATCCAGCCATCTCATCCTCGGTCATCCCCTTCTCTTCTTGCCCCAACCCCTCCCAGCATCAGAGTCTTTTCCAATGAGTCAACTCTTTCCATGAGGTGGCCAAAGTACTGCAATTTCAGCTTCAGCATCATTCCTTCCAAGGAAATCCCAGGGTTGATCTCCTTCAGAATGGATTGGTTGGATTTCCTTGCAGTGCAAGGGACTCTTAAGAGTCTTCTCCAACACCACAGTTCAAAAGCATCAATTCTTCAGTACTCAGCCTTCTTTACAGACCAACTCTCACATCCATACATGACCACAGGAAAAACCATAGCCTTGACTAGATGGGCCTTAGTTGGCAAAGTAATGTCTCTGCTTTTGAATATACTATCTAGGTTGGTCATAACTTTTCTTCCAAAGAGTAAGCATCTTTTAATTTCATGGCTGGAGTCACCATCTGCAGTGATTTTGGAGCCCAAAAAATAAAGTCTGACACTGTTTCCAATGTTTCCCCATCTATTTCTCATGAAGTGATGGGACTGGATTCCATGATCATCATTTTCTGAATGTTGAGCTTTAAGCCAACTTTTTCACTCTCCTCTTTCACTTTCATCAGGAGGCTTTTTAGCTTCTCTTCACTTTCTGCCATAAGAGTGGTGTCATCTGCATATCTGAGGTTACTGATATTTCTCCCAGCAATCTTGATTCCACCTTGTGGTTCTTCCAGTTTCTCTTCTTAATATTTTCTGCTGTGTTAGATCCATACCATTTCTGTCCTTTATCAAGCCCATCTGTGCATGAAAGTTCCCTTGGTATCTCTGATTTTCTTGAAGAGATCTCTAGTCTTTCCCATTCTGTTCTTTTCCTCTGTTTTTTTGCACTGATCACTGAAGAAGGCTTTCTTATCTCTTCTTGCTATTCAACAGAATGATCTCTGTTTGTTTCCAAGGCAAACCATTCAATATCACAGTAATCCAAGTCTATGCCTCAACCAGTAACCTGAAGAAGCTGAAGTTTTACAATTCCATGAAGACCTACAAGACCTTTTAGAACTAACACACAAAAAAGATGTCCTTTTCATTATAGGGGACTGGAATGCAAAAGTATGGAATCAAGAAACACCTGGAGTAACAGGCAAATTTGGCCTTGGAATGCAGAATGAAGCAGGGCAAAGACTAATAGAGTTTTGCCAAGAAAATGCACTGGTCATAGCAAACACCCTCTTCCAACAACACAAGAGAAGACTCTACACATGGACATCACCAGATGGTCAACACCAAAATCAGATTGATTATATTCTTTGCAGCCAAAGATGGAGAAGCTCTATACAGTCAACAAAAACAAGACCAGGAGCTGACTGTGGCTCAGATCATGAACTCCTTATTGCCAAATTCAGACTTAAATTGAAGAAAGTAGGGAAAACCACTAGACCATTCAGGTATGACCTAAATCAAATCCCTTATGATTATACAGTGGAAGTGAGAAATAGATTTAAGGGCCCAGATCTGATAGATAGAGTGCCTGATGAACTATGGAATGAGGTTTGTGACACTGTACAGGAGACAGGACTCAAGACCATCCCCATGGAAAAGAAATGCAAAAAAGCAAACTGGCTGTCTGGGGAAGCCTTACAAGTAGCTGTGAAAAGAAGAGAAGCAAAAAGCAAAGGAGAAAAGGAAAGATAAAAGCATCTTAATAAAGAGTTCCAAAGAATAGCAAGAAGAGATAAGAGTCTTCTCATAGATGAGAGGAATTCTCCTTTCTGGGTCTCCATTCTTTTGTTCAAGTTTTTGCTCTCATAGATAATCCTCAGGTTCTATTTTACTCCCACTCCTCCTCCTCTCTGTCTGAACTCTTAAAGTTGATTATTCATTTAGCCTGTCTATCCATAGTTTGATACAGCTTCTGTTTGCTTTTTTCCACCTATAGACTGAACAATTCATAGTTTGATACAGCTTCTGTTTGCTTTTTTCCACCTGTAGACTGGACAATCCTTTTAAAAAAAGAAACTTTTTTTTTTTAATCCAATGAACAATGCTGTGATAGTTTCAGGTGGACAGCAAAGGAACTCAGCCATAGATAGGCATTTTTCCCCAACTCCCCTCCACCTAGGCTGCCACATAACATTGAGCAGTACCATGGGCTATATAGTAGGTTATCCTTGTTGGTTATCCATTTTAAATATAGCAGAATACACATGTCAATTTCACCACTAGACTAAACCATCCTTACTCTTCATAAATGAACATCTTGGTAAATTCCTTAGTCAGCCCTATTGCCAGCTTTCCATCAAAAGTATTCTCTACTAGTGAGAAATGAGATAGTGAACTGCCCCAGGAAGACATACTTTACACTTTGTTAAATATAGGATTTCACAGATGCTTTATTGCCATAAAGATGAAATTTTTGCTTTATGCCTTAATATTAGTTTTTTTTTTTTTCCATAACTAAACTTAGCGGAGACTTCAGTGATATAATCTATTCAGACAAGTTCACCATGAAACTCTCTGAAAGACAAGAAAAAAAAAATGCACATTCAACTTCCCTGGGAGCTACATTAAGGTGTGTAAATGGTCACAGATCATATAGTAGCAATTATTTCTTGTCACCAACTGGAATTAGAATAGCATCTTACATGGTAAAAGATGCTATGCTTTTATTTGTTGTTATCTATGGCAATATGTTAACATCCAAGGGGGCATTTCCTATTACAATCAACTTAATTGACAATGAATCTCTGACAGGAAAAAAAAAATCAGAGAAAGAATATGGAAAGTACTTACCTGTAACTTCAATTAAATAACAAAGTTATTCTGCTGTTGAATATAAAACCTGGTGCCAATGACTTTGCACTTCTGATTGTCATCTAGTATGGAGGAGAACTTGGCAGAGACAGTTGCCAATTGATCCTCAAATGAAATGGTACATTATTGTGGAAGAAAGCTACCACCTGTGCTACCTTCCAACAGGGTTCAGTTCAGTTCAGTCGGTCAGTCATGTCCGACTCTTTGCGACCTCATGAATCGCAGCACGCCAGGCCTCCCTGTCCATCACCAACTCCTGGAGTCCACTCAGATTCACATCCACTGAGTCAGTGATGCCATCTCCCTAAATGATCTATTTCAGGATTAAGCAATATTTGTATTATATACCAACTCAATTGCTCTTCCTTGTCAGACAAATTTTGACAAATAATAAAAAGGAAACAAAATACAGTATTTCTCAATATAACATTAAGGAACTTTGAATTAAACTTAATTTACTGGACATGTCTCTGTGATAGTGTCTATCTGCTATATAAGAAACTAGATGTAGAAACCTTATGACAATTATATCTAGGAAAACCGATGTTTATGATACATGTAACATTATTACAGTTGCTACTATTACTACTAGCTGTACTTGTCATATGTGTGAGCTACTCAATATGACTGTCTTTTCTGTGTTTGGAAATCCCATATCATGAGGCAGAACTTCCTTCTCACTCATCATTTTAATCTGCATCAAAATTTAAAAACATGTGGTCTAGGGACTCACAGATACAGAGAACAAAGTAGTGATTACCAATGGGGAGAGTGAAGGAGAGATGTATAAGACAATCATAAGGGATTAAAAGGTACAAATTATTATGCATAAAATAAATAAGCTACAGGGATGTATTGTACAGCACAGAGAATACACCCAATATTTTATAACTGTAAATGGAGTATAACCTTTAAAATTTTAATCACTAATGTTGTACAACTATAACATATAATATAGAACAACTATATCTCAGTTTAAAAAAAAAAAAAACAGTTAAACCTTTTCTTTGAAGACTCATTCTCTACTACTTGAGGTCCTAACAATGTTTGTCATTTACACTAATGCACAAAGATTCCACAAACCCCCATCCTTACCTCAACACAGGACCCAGGCTGAGCCAATCACTGTACTCCATCCTTGGTACAATCTTGATCCAGGAGTGGATACCAGACCCATGGAGAGATAATTAGTACCTTCCCCAAGATGCAGAAATGGAAAGAAATCTTTCCACTAGATTAACTAAGGAAAATGTGAATATAGAGTTATCTGTAGCCATCTTCCCCATCCTTTGTAGAGCACATCTATGCAGAATGCAGCCAAGTAAAACAAAGAGGTGGTTAGAGAGGATTTGAGCCTCTAGACTCAACATCTCAATTTGTGTATTTCTCAGTTTATGAGCCAATGAATCCCCATTTTGCTTAAGCTAGTTCATTTTGAGTTGGGTTTCTATTACTTGTAACAGAAAAAGCTTAACTAGTTCAACCTCTTTCAAAGTAAAATCCAGGAGCCATGGATTTTACCTAATGTTTTGAGTGAAATTAACATACTTTCTGGATATATTTGCTTAGAACAGTATACAAGTTGAAAGTAATCAGAGTTGAAAATAATCAAGGCTGGGCATGAGATAGGACAGTTTCTTCAAAGGTGGCTGACAGAGTCTTCCCAAGAATAGTGCTCCTCTTTGTGGAAGGTAGCAAAATGAATGATTCACATTTTTCAGGAAGTATTCATTTGAAATATATGAAATCACCATTTGTTAGGTCAGAAATTGTCAAATATCAATGTCACTTGGTTCAAACTAATATAGTTATCAGATAAATAGAAAGAAGATGTTTCACCTGGGTTGAGCTTCAGTCATCACCTTGAGTGTGCTAGACCATGAGTTTTATTCTTTTTAAAAGCCTCTATTGAAGTCTGGTGCATAATTTTGGAAGCACTGATACCCACGATGATTATATAGCTAGAAAACTGGTTTCATCTTTATGTTCGTATATGATCTGTCTTATGAGAAAATCTATATATTCTTATGAACCTATGATTTTCACAAACACAAGATAATTTTGAAAGATTTGACCAGCACTCTCAGCCTGCATGCTCACTTGCTTCAGTCACGTCCTCTGTCCATGGAATTCTCCAGGCAAGTATACTGGAGTGGGTTGGCATTCCTTTCTCCAGAGGATCTTTCTGACCCAGGGATTGAGCCCAGGTCTCCTATACTGCAGTCACATTCTTTACCATCTGAGCCATCAGGGAACATCTTTCTGTTTATCTAATAACAATATTAGGTTGAATCAGGTGACATTGAAGAGATGTACATAGCTCTTTTCAATTGTATTGGAATTATAACAATCAACTAATCAGACATAATCTGTGCCTTCGTGGAACTTACTTTCTGGTGGAAACAAATAACTGAAAATTGAATTATATATTAGTAAGTAAAGTCACTCAGTCATGTCCGACTCTTTGTGACCCCATGGACTGCAGCCCACCAGGCTCCTCAGTCCATGAGATTCTTCAAGCAAGAATACTGGAGTGGGTTGCCATTTCCTTCTCCGGGGGATCTTCCCAACCCAGGGATCGAACCCAGGTCTCCCGCATTTGAGGCAGATGCTTTAACCTCTGAGCCACCAGGGAAGTCCGAATTCACAAGTACTATGAGCAATAATAATGCAGGAAATTAGGTAGGGAATGTGGAATAGTTTACAATTTTATGCTGGTAAGATGATCAGGGAAAATTTCCCTAAGAACATACTATTTAGGCAAAGTATTGATGAAGGTAAAAGAGCAAGCCACATAGCTGAAAGAGGAATGTTTTGACAGAGGAAATGGGAAGTTCAAACAGGCCAGCATGGCTAGACAGAGCGAGCACAGAAAATCACAGGGAAGAGCAGAAGTCAGAGAGATCACCGGACACGGTACTTGTGGTTTGTAGCCATTACAAGGATTGAGCATTCACTTTGAATGAGATGGAAGCCCTCAGAGAATCTGGAGCAGGACTGGCATCATCTGACTTGTATTTTGACAGAATCACTCTGGCTAATGTGTTGAGGACAGAAGATTGGGGACGAGGTTGGAAGCAATCCTGCAGCTCTAGCCGTCCTCCAGCTGAGAGATTATGGCGATATGGAGTAGGGAACGGTGAAGGCAGTGGACTTGATGGGCTTCTGGTCATAATTTGAATATGAAGTCATTCACCACTGGTCTCAATTAGTCTACATCAGATCAGTTCTTCCCTGACACTCAATTGGGAAAGCTGGCCCATCTGTGTAATCTAATAACATTCTTGCTATGCAAAAAGCAAAACAAAATGAAACTAATAACCTGGCCCTTCCATCATTTTCTTTCAATTTTCTTCTCAGCTTAAGGACATTGCTCTTCTGGCTGTCATCATTAATAGCAATCCCCGGCACTATGCTCCAGCATCAGAGTCAAGAGTCTAGGAAACCATTCACTACAGACTGGTCAAATATACTTGATCTTTTATGAGAAAACAATTTTCCTGGCATCACCCTATGAATCCTCACTCACTGCTAATTCAGTTCATTCCAATCGAGTTTCAAAGGCAAATGGAAGCATTTTATATTTTTCCAAATGGCTTTTCTGGATTTATAACGTGTAGAGGGAGAGGTCAGAATGATGAAAAGTATTGAAAGAGGGATTCAAGGGGGACAGCCAACAGAATTTTCTTCTGAACTCTGCATGTGCACTTGATCCACATTGAACCATTTTAGGTACTAATATGTTTTCAGAATCTTGCACTGTACTTGAAACCATGTTGTGTGTTCAAAAGCATTTGCTCTGCACAGTATAACCTCCTGGGTGTGTGTTTGCCTGCTAATAAACTCCCACCCAAGGCTTGTATGTATTGGCAGACAGGCTCATACCCTGGGGTGTGTTACTGCTTGCATAATTAGCCATCAATTATCACCAGTTCCATTTGCACTTGCTCCATTTGCAGATCTCTGGAATTTTAAGCTTGTCCAATTAGCATGTTCTGAACTTTCTCCCACTTGTGAGAAAGCAGGGTCGTAGTCCCTCCTTTGAGGAACTTCTTTCACGGGAGCTCCATACAACAACCTATAAAAGGGAAATATTTTTATCAATCACTTTAAAGGCTTCATGAAAACATTTATATGTCCAAAACAGCAAAGTTATTTTTTGGCAATCCTACCTTTTCTTGAGTTAGAAAGGGCTCTTGAGATCACTGCCTTTTACTGCTGAAGAAAATCAGGCCTGAAGAGTGAACATGACTTTCCCAGCATCAGGTCTCTTTCTATTCTGGTATGTGCTTAAAATTCACCTTTTACTTCAAGACTGAATTATTTTAGATCTGCAGAATTACAGGAATCAGGGGCATATTTCAAAATATCCCCTTATGTCAACTACACCAACTGCTGATTTTACTAACCTTAGAATAAATGTTCGCTCACATGAATCTTTTTGTGTTGTCTCAATATTTTGAAAGCTTTGGGAGGCATAACTCTATGTGAGAGTGTTGGTCAGTTGCATCTGGCTTTTTCCAACACTATGGACTATAGCCTGCCAGGCTCCTCTGTCCATGGAATTCTCCAAGAATACTGGAATGGGGTGCCATTCCCTTCTCCAGGGGATCTTCCCAATCCAGAGATCAAATCCACATCTCCTGCACTTCAGGCAGATTTTTTACCATCTGAAAAGAACTGTCACCAGGAAAGTCCCCATAGCTCTATGGCAATATTGCAATTAATAACATAGAGGAATTCCTTGGGGCCCAGTGGTTAAGAATCCACCCCACCAACGCAGGACACACAGGTTTAATCCCTAATCCAGGAAGGTTCCACATTCTGTGGAGCAACTAAGCCTCTGGGCCACAACTACTGAGCCTGTGTGCCCCACAGCCCATGCTCTGCAAAAAGGGAAGTCACCGCAATGAGAAGCCCGTGCACCACTACTAGAGAGTAGCCTCCATTCGCAGCAACTAGAGGAAACCTGGGTGAGTATCAAAGACCCAGAGCAACCAAAAATAAATAAATAAAAATTTTAAATAAATTATTAAAAAAATAACACAGGGCCTCTCTTGGGTTTTCTAACCCAACGTGGGCTTTTACATATTTTGCTTTCTCCATGACTGGATGAAGTTTATAAAGACTGGTTGTCTCTGAGGCTTCTAACTCTCCTTTGCCAAATAGCAGTTTTTCAAGTTGCTGGTAGATAGGTGACCTTGACTGCCCTGAAGCCACAAGTGTTAACATAATTTTAGTGTAAATTGTACTAGAAGAAAAAGTGAAGTGTAAATTATGCTTTTGACCTTTGTATTTTATGGCTTACACAGGCTTCTGGATCTTTAAATTATAGATTTTGATCCCCATTCAACTATATGAGTCCTTAATAGCTGACCTATTTTGGCTCTTTCATAGACATAACTTGAAATGGTCCAGCCTTTGAAGGGTAAATCTGTATGCAATGTGGACGGGAGAAAGCTCTGATTGGTGACATGGTTAAGAATTTAACAGATATTTTTCCATATACCTTTTCCTGCATGAACTTCACTATACTTAGTACATTCTTTTATCTCATAGGAGAGTATGCATGAAGATTAAGTTAATAAAGCTGAATCAGATAGTTAAAGTTTTAGTAATTTGATCATTCAAGTGATGATATAATGACTAGAAAATTATACTAGAGTCAAGAAACCATCGTTTTGTCCAGATCTACCACTTTCAGTTGGTTTCCTGAATCAGTGAAGAGTACTGTTGAGAATTTGACTTTTAGGATGAGACTGACATACTCAGGCTGTGACCTTGGACAAGCTACTTAATCCCTATATGCCTTATTGTTTCTGTCTATAACATGAACAGTGATGTCTATTTTGCAAAGCTTACTGTGAGGGTTATATGATTTTTACATAAATATTTCAGCATTTAGGAATTGTTATTATTACCATGAGGAGCCATAAAAGGATGTACAGGACTATGTTTTCTGAGGATGCTAGATGAGAGTAGTGAAACTTAAAGTGAGACAAGGCAGAGTACATCAATTTGAGAACAACCTCTCACATTACAAGATTTAACACCCATGCAAGGATTCTGGGATACTGTGGCAAAATGCTGCTGGGGAAGCTCCTTTACCACTAGCACCACCTGGAAGCCCCACACAAAGCAGGAAAACTTAATAGATGGTTGTGTCACACTGCAGACCCTGGGAATGCATCCTTACCAAAGTAATAATGAAAGTGGCAATGAAAGGGACACCAGTTTGACTATCAAGTTTGGTGGGGGTGACAACTGTAGACCACATCTAAAAACAGACTCATTGATAACAATGGGGTGACAGGATTCTGGAAAAAAAAAAAAAAGAGGTCACATGGTAGAGCTTAATATCAGAAGCAAGGTGATAGATATAATATTCATAATGAGTGGCCAGGTTTCAGTGGCAGCCAAGGGATCCTGACCTGCAGAAAGTTATAGAGGTAGCTAGTAGAACACAGCATTTTTAGAGGCAAAATTGATGTGCAGCCAAAATAAGTGTCTATAAGTGTCTGTCTATACAGTAAACAAGGACTTCCCTGATGGTTCAGATGGTAAAGCGTCTGTCTACAATGTGGGAGACCGGGTTCGATCCTTGGGTCAGGAAGATCCCCTGGAGGAGGAAATGGCAATCCAGTCCAGTACTATTGCCTGGAAAATCCCATGGACAGAGGAGCCTGGTAGGCTATAGTCCATGGGGTCGCAAAGAGTTGAACACAACTGAGCGAATTCACTTTCTTTTCTTTCTATACAGTAAATGCTGGAGAAGGGCATGGCAACTCATTCCTGTATTCTTGCCTGGAGAATCCCATGGACAGAGGAGCCTGATGGGCTACAGTCCATACAGTCGCAAAGAGTTAGACAAAACTGAAGAGACTTAACATAGCACAGCCAATAAATTAAAATTTTTTGGACACAGTGGGAAAAGGAGAGAGTGGGATGATTTGAGAGAGTAGCACTGAAACATGTACATTACCATATGTAAACTAGATAGCCAGTATGAGTTTGATGTATGACACAGCGAACCCAAAGCCAGTGCTCTGTGACAACCTAGAGTGGTGGGACGGGGAGGGAGGTGGAAGGGGGATTCAGGAGGGAGGGGACACATGTATGCCTGTGGCCAATTCATGTTGATCTATCAGAGACCATCACAATATTGTAAAGTAATTATCCTCTAATTAATATAAATTAAAAAAGGATGGATAATCATGAATGCAAGGATTTTCCTCCTGATCAAAAGACATGATCTCTCACCCAATTTCCTGAGTGAACCTATTGTCAGACCTCTATAACCTAAGGACTAGATACCCCAGATCCATAGAGTAAGGACTCTGTAATGCCAGAGCAAGTATACATGGAAACAATAATCCCATTAATTCTGCAAAGGGAAAATAACTCCTCTATGGATAAAATATTCAACACTAAAAAGGAAGGTACAAAAGTATTATCAGAAAGTATAGAGATTTCTTTTGAGCAATAAAAAGTGGTATATCTCAATGAAGTCAAAACATCATAAGAAATTAACACCAGCATAATTATTTAACCATAAAATAACAGTGTGTGCATCCTGGTATCCATATCTCTCTCTGCTCTCACTTTTTTATTCTCCTGCTTTCCTTCTTTCTTTCTCTCTGCTAGACGGCAACAAGATATGTTTTTTTTTTCCACTTATACTCATTTAATAGTGATAGAAATTAAAAATTTCAGTACAACCTAAAATTAGAGTTCTATGCACATGCAAACACATGCACATATATTCAACACACAGCAATATTATTTATGTATATTTCCTTAAATATTTTTGAAACATTTAGAAAAAAAATCAAAGAACATACATCTCACAGAACAAAAAGTATAATCGGTCAATAGCAAAATGACGTGTTTATAAAAATCAAGTCTTTGGGGATCAATTTAATCACTATATGAATGACATATTAATGTGTTTATAATGTTGGATGCTGAAGCTTTCTTAAGCAGGACTCCAAAGGCAAACCTGTGATGATCAATGTTCTTAAAATTTGATACATCAGGGTTAAATACAATCTATGTGACCAAAACATTATAAGCCCCCCCAAAAAAAGAGAGATCAGAAGAAACTGTTTCTAACACATATAAATGGTGACAACATTTTGAATGCATCCATTTTACCTAAAAATCAATCCAAAAATACAAATATTAAATATAAAGAGTGGCAAAGGATTAGAGTGGACAATTTATCAAAGAGAAAGTTGAAAAGATGGTCAATTTCTCTGGTAATTTGAAAAGTGCAAACTAATAGACAAACAAAAAGTAGGGAAATGCCATTCTCATCCATCAGGTTGACATTATTTAAAAGTTCAACAATGTTAAGTGTTGATCAAAATGAGGAAAATTGGGTTCTCTTTTAAAATATCAGCATAGGGGCCTTCCTGGTAGTCCAGTGGCTAAGACTCAGCACTTCCAGTGCAGGAGGCCCAGGTTTGATCCATGGTCAGGGAACTAGATTTCACATGCTACAACCAAGAGTTCACACACCACAGCTAAGGATTCCACATGTCACGACTACGACCTACCTCAGCCAAGTGAATATATTTTTTTAATTAAAAGAAAACTTTTAGAACCAATTTGTCAATATCTATAAAATGACTTGCTAGGAATTTAAGATTGCATTGAATCTTTAGATCAAGTAGTTAAGAACTGCTATCTTCATAATATCATGTTTCCAATAAATTCTTAAGTATTTTACTTTTAATTGTGCATTAAATAACTTTCATAAACATAGTAGATAAATAAGATGAAATTCCATTTATTTGTTCTATACCATTTTATCAGAGACTTTTCTTTTCCTTTATTCAATGTGAAAAAAGAATGTATCTATGCAGATCTGGTATTTGCCAACAAATGGAGTCTGTGGTGTGTTTCTGTCCCTTCACCCCACTTTTCTTCCATGAGTGATGATGCCAGTTAATCTCAACAAAAATACTGCACTGTAAACTTTATGGTCTCATATTAAAGCAGCAAATCAGCAGAGTAATGAATTTCAAAATACTGTAGTAAAAATAAGCACATTTGCATGAAATTCACAGTAAAACATGTCCTTAGTTGACAAAATGCGTAGCTATCACAAACAAGACTTAAAATTTACACCTGGAAAGCCCTACATTTGGGATTTGGTATAATACCCTTGGCAGATCTGTAGCTTGAAGCAGATGGATATACATAGGAGTGGGTCCAATTTCCAGCAAGTATTTTTCCAGTATATCTCATTTGAATTGGGTTGAAACATTTCCTAACTCCATCATTCCTGTCTTTATCGTGGTAAACCAAAGAAGCTCTGGCAAGACAAAGGTTCACAACATGTGAGTAAACCAGGGTTCTTCCTTTTCCTATCCTATTACAAACTCACAGGTGTTTATTATCTTCCTTTGGAAACAGGAGATAGTTACCACTCCCCTCTCAGTCTCCTGCTCTGTCTTGTGTGAATAATTATATCCCACCATGTGAGGAATAACTAAAGATTCAAAAGGAGAGGTATAATACTTTAGCACTTTAGCCACCTTCCAAAACAAAATCCACGGACATCGCTGTTCAATCATGACAAAGTGTTTGAAACCTGTTTGATATTGGACTGGGAATGTGGGAAAATGAACAAAATATATAAAACATATGTTTTCAAACCCTGAAAAACATGTGTATCATGACAGTCAGACTAGGAAGAGGGAAAACAGGAGATGAGAGATGATCATCCAATCTCTCTTCCCAGAGGCCTCTTCTACACCGCTATGCAGGAATGGGGACCCAAGCAAAACACAGAGGCTTTGTTGATTTGAGTTAGACATTTAGAATTAAAAATTTTGATGTAGCTGAAATATGTAAGGCAGAGTCTTGGAAAGAGGGATCTATATAGACAAAGAGCTCCAGGAGTCTGCACTGGGTCCCCGTGAGTGTACTGTAGAACTTCGAATTACACAGACAAAGGGTAAAACTTCACAAGAATTAGGCAAAGTGACAGTAAGGAGCTGTGAGGTGAGTAATTCTGAGAACTCGCACAGGCCTAGACTCCATCTGAGTTTTGACTGGACACCTGACACATGCAAAGAGAGATCTTAAAAGAATCACACCTCAATAGTAGGGACCCATTAGGCCTAGAGTCAAGGCAACTATAAACGTTGTCCTGAAAGGCTTAAAAACAATCCTCATAGAGATCTTGCACAGGTATCTATCCACAGAAATTAAAACATCTATTTATAAAAAGACTTATTCACAGATTTTTATAGCAGTTTCTTTTCGAAATTCCTGCATATTGGGGATATTAATCATTTCCATTAAAAGATAAATGTTTTGTTGATCAAGTTAACACTACTAAGCAGAGACTGAATTACTGATACACACATAAACATGAATGAATCTCAGAAATACAATGCTGTGATTCAGATGGTAAAGAAACTGCCTGCAGTGCAGGAGACCTGGGTTTGAACCCTGGCTTGGGAAGATCCACTGGAGAAGGGCATAGCAATCACTCCAGTATTGCTGCCTGGAAAACCAAGAATAGAAAAGAAAAGAGAAGAAAAAAAAAAAAAGCCTAGCACGCTACGATCCATAGAATCGCAGAGTCGGACACAGCTGAAATGACTTACCAGCACGCACGCATGCACGAGCTTCAGAAGCCAGACACAGAGAGCACTTGCTGCATAATTTCATTTATATGGAGTTCAAAAACAAGTAAACTGACCTTGGTTGATAAATATTAGATCAATAATTGCCTGTGGGGAGGTGGCAATGACTAGATGCAGGCATGGGGAAATTTTCTGAGTGATAGTAATCTATATCTTGATTGTGGGGATGGTTTCAGAAGTATAGGCACCTGTCAAAGCCAATTAGTGGCAGCAGATTTAAAATGGCTTCATTGTATGTAAATAAATTATTTATATATTCATTATATATAAATAAGTTACATACGTCAGTATATTCAGTTCAGTTCAGTCGCTCAGTGGTGTCCAGCTCTTTGTGATCCCATGGATCGTATAATCCATGGAATTCTCCAGGCCAGAATACTGGAATGGGTATCCTTTCCCTTCTCCAGGGGATCTTCCCAAGCCAGGGATCGAACCCAGGTTTCCTACATTGCAAGCTGATTCTTTACCAGCTGAGCCACAAGGGAAGCCCCACCAACACCCAGAGCCTACAAATTCATGTCCATCATGTCGGTGATGCCATCCAAGCATTTCATCCTCTGTTGTCCCCAACTCCCTTCTCCTCCCACCTTTAATCTTTCCCAGCATCAGGGGCTTTTCAAATGAGTCGATTCCTTGCATCAGGTGTCCAAAGTATTAGAGTTTCAGCTTCAGCATCAATCCTTCCAATGAATATTCAGGACTGATTTCCTTTAGGATTGACTGGTTGGATCTCCTTGCAGTCCAAGGAACTCTCAAGTGTCTTGGTCTAGCACCACATTTCAAAAGCATCAATTCTTCGGCACTCAGCTTTCTTTAAGTCCAACTCATTAGTATATTATATGTAAACAAATCTCAATAAAAATGTTGTCAATATTAAAAACAATAATATGTAGGTAGATAGCTGTCCAAGTTTCTTCTTGGTAGAAACCTTCGATGTCTTAATCACAGGACAGCCAGAGGGATAAGGGCAAAGTATCTTTCTTGCAGGCTTTTAGATCCCCATTAATTGTGTGGTATAATGTATCAGTTGTTTATTATGAATCTTAACTCAGTGTCATGGGTCTTGAACTTAATATAAAATTCTCTTAAATTATGACAGTAGATTGTAGGCTCCTTTTTAAGGGCACTTTTGTGTTTTTCAGATACTGTGTTTGTAGGGAAAGGGTTAGTGTTGGCTGCTAGATAAATGCCACCTTAACTCAAAAGTGAGAGATTCAAAGGATGTTCATCTTCACTGTCCTTCCTCTATGAAGAGTTTCTTTCAGTTTTGATGTTTTTCTATCACACTGACTCCTATAAACTAACTCATTCTTTTGTATTTTTTGTATTGTTTATAGCACACATTGTCCTATATAATTTCTCATCTACCATCATCCTCTCTCCACTTGCTATCCCACCTACCACCTAATAAATCCTAAAGGATATAGTACCCTTAAGTAAAAATTGAATTTGCTAATAATGCTCACTGAATCAACAAAAGAATTTCTGCAAAGAAAAACAAATGGATGACGGGTCCAATAGTTGGATAGTAAAATCTAAAATAATGAATAGAATGCTTGCTGATACATAATACAGTATAAACCTGCTAGGCTTTGAGTCTTAGCTTTCCTATTTGAAAAAAGAGAGTGATATCCTTAGGCACATGTAGTTTTATGAGAAATGTACAAGCTAAAACATGTGCCCAAAAATATACAATAAACCTAATCAATTAATGTGTACCTTCCGAGGTATGTATGTCATATGTATAGATAGTGTATATATATACACACACACGCACACATACATGGATATTCATTTATATGTGTGAATGTTTAATTTTTTATATGTAGTATATACAGATACATAGCTAAATATATGTATTATAACACCTATGTTGTGTTCACAGCAGCACATTCACAATAGCCAAGACAAAGAAGCTAAATGTCCATCAGCAAAGGAATGGATAAAGAAGTGGTGTGTACACACACACACACATATACACGATAGAATACTACTCAGCCATAAAAGAATAAAAAAAAAAAAATAATGCCATTTGTAGCAACATGGATCAACTGGAGATTGTCATACTAAATGAAGCAAGTCAGAAAGACACAGACAAATACCATAGGCTATCACTTAAATGTGGAATCTAATATATGACACAAATGAACCCATCGGTGAAACAGACACAGAATCAGGGACATAGAGAACAGATTCATGGTTGCCAAGGGGGAGGGGGTTGGAGAGAGGTGGAGTAAGAGTCTGGAGTTAGCAGATGTTAACTTTTATATATAGAATGAATAAACAACAAGGTCCTAGGTAGAGCACAGAAAACTATGTTCAATACCCTGTGATACTGAATTCAGTTATACATATATATGTATGGTGGTGGTGGTGGTTTCATCGCTAAGTTGTGTCCAACTCTGCGACCCCATGGACTGTAGCCTGCCAGGCTCCTCTGTCCATGGGATTTTCCAGGCAAGAATATTGGAGTGGGTTGCCGTTTCCTTCCCCAATATATATGTATAAGAATGTATATATGTATACAAAGAATGTATATAGATGAAAAAGAATTTCTGCCTGCAATGCAGGAGACTGTTGTTTGATTCCTTGGTCAGGAAGATCCCCTGGAGAAGGATAGGCTACTCATTCCAGTATTCTAGGGCTTCCCTTGTGGCTCAGCTGATAAAGAATCCGCCTGCAATGTGGGAGACCTGGGTTCAATTCCTGGCTTGGGAAGATCCCTGCAGAAGGGAAAGGCTACCTACTCCAGTATTCTGGCCTGAAGAATTCCATGGACTGCATAGCTCATGTGGTCACAAAGAGTCAGACAAAACTGAGCAATTTTTAATTTCCACCAGGGAAAAAGAATATTGTAAATCACATATACTTCAACAAAAAATAAATAAAAATAATAAATATATGTATTATAAATATATATCCAGTAGCATTAGAAAATAAACTGTTTTATCAGATATTTCGTTAAAATTCCAGTTTATGCATAGAAAATTCCCATACAGCCATGATTTCCTTTGTTCTATTGAGATTTTTTTATTTATCATTTTATTTCATAGACATGCATACATTAAAATCATGAAATTTGTAATATACTAATGAAAGTGTTAAGCTACCCTATACAAGCCACATGACATCTTAAGCTAATAATCAATATTTATGTAACTATGCTAAGAGACATAATCTAGAAAGGAAGATTGGATTCTTGTATGACTTCCAATCTGGATAAAACATGAATATTTGACAGTAAATTTATAATCAGCTGCAAGATATTTGGTTTAGCTGAGCTGAATATTTGGCCTAATCAATGGATATGCCACTTAAAAACATCAAGCGTTACTTAGACCTTTGCTGACTTATCAGGTTAAGAGTCTTATTTTTTTTTTTTAATATCACAATACTCATGTTGACTATATGTATAGACACTGTATCCAAAAAAATAGAACCTTCGTATAAATAAAATGCACAAAAGATGCACTGAAAATTTCTTTTTAAAATTATAACTAAAATAAATAAATAAATAAAATGATAACTAAACAATAGTTATTGCTTTTGTTAGATCTGACACAACTTATTCATTAGAGAGCAACAAGTGTGCACATCTGTATATTTGCATACTAAAAATAGTTGTTCAGGAAACAAAAGTTGCTTAGAATACATAACCTCTTACTCGTTTAAATTATATGTTTCCAAGTGTAGTATTATGATCTTGTTTTCAACTACATGTATGTGGCTCCCTAATTACAAAGCAGGCATTTTAAACATAGTGTTTACTTTAAAGCATTGTATCTCAGAATAAAAATGCATTAAAAGCAGTGATCAGGAGGAGGGAGGGAGATATATTCAATGCCTTGGACACAGACATCAGGATCTTCATCCTCTATTCTCAGGAATTTCTGTTGTGACCAGAGTTAATGCAGTGTAGACCGAATGCAGCTGTTTAGCTATGAAAATGCTGATAGTTCATGAAGAATCATGTTATACTGTTTTTGAGATTGATTATTAGTATTATTGAAAAGGATAAGGGTGAGAATGGGACCAAGGAAATGCTGTCACAATGTTAATTTATATATTTATTATCTAAATTAGCTCTGTCAAGTTAGGGAATGAGGTTTAGTGGTGGTTCTTGCCAGTTGCAAAAGGCAAAGTTAGTGAGGAGGGAGATAACAAGAGTTAAGCTCAAATATAGAACTGGACACAGAGAATCATGGCCAAAGTGCCCAATATATAAAATCCAAAGGGATGAGATAATTGAGCTTGTTTAAGTAATTACTGTAATTTCAGTTCTTACTGTGATGGGGAGCAAGGGTGTCAAGGTATGATCCAACCCTCTAGCAGGAGAACAGCAAGAATTTGGGTTAAATGGCAGGTTCCAAGGTTTGGAGTCATCTATAATACCAGTGGGAATTGTAGGACCAAGGGAACCATGAAAGAAAATGCTAACCAGCATAGAGAGTGCACTGACACGGTGGCCATGCAGGTATACAGCCCTCTGCCTGCTAAGTCAAGAGCAAAAACTTAGTCTAGACCTGACTTGATGGTTTGCTGTGGCTCTTTTTATATGCCTGCTGTCTGCTGGGTTGACTCGGGGACCACATGTGACTGCATAAGCAGAGGGCGTCAGTGCCTCCAACTGTGAGGGGCTGGAAGAGGCAGGGCAAGACAAGAGAAAGGTGTCTCATTATGTGTGAATCAACCCTGAATATTCATTGGAAGGACTGATGCTGAAGCTCCAATACTTTGGCTAACTGATATGAAGAACTGACTCACTGGAAAAGACCCTGATTCTGGGAAAGATTGAAGGCAGGAGGAGAAGGGGGTGACAGATGATGAGATGGTTGGACAGCATCACCAACTTGATGGACATGAGTTTGAGCAAACTCCGGGAGACAGTGAAGGACAAGGAACCCTGGCATGCTGCAGTCCATGGGTTCGCAAAGACTCTGACATGACTCAGTGACTGAACAACAAAATGCATACAGTAGTGCATCTACTCTGAATAGCTAATGACATCTCCCTGTTCTAGCCACCTTGCATTTAGCTCAAAATATGTGGAAAGAAAAATTAAAATGGAGTGATACATGGTATTTTTGCTTAGTAAATATAACAAATATGACCCAAGATGAATGATGAATGAGGAAGTAGTTGTCACATTAAGTAGGTACCAATGGCACTTAACCCATGCAATGTTTAACATGTCTAGTAAGTCCCCCTAATAGCATTTGATGTCCCAATAACTAAGATGTTTACTTTTATACAGATGGCCAACAAGCACATGAAAAGATGATCAACATCTCTAATTATTAGACAAATGTAAATCAAAACTATAGAGAGGTAGCAGTCAGAATAGTCATCTTGAAAAGTCTACAAATAACAAATGCTAGAGAAGGTGTAGAGAAAAGGGAGCCCTCCTACACTGTTGGTGGGAATATAAATTGGTACACCCTTATGGAAAACAGTATGGAGGTTCCTAAAAAACTAAAAACAGAACTACCACATGATTCAGCAATTCCACTCCTGGGCACATATCTGGAGGAAACCATAATTCGAAAAGATACATGCATCCCTATGTTGATAGCAGCACTGTTTACAATAGCAAAGACATGGAAGCAACCTAAGCATCCATCAACAAACGAATGGATAAAGAAGATGTGTGTATATATACACACACACAAACAAACATTATAGATACTACTCAGTCATAAATAAGAAAGACAATGCCATTTGCAGCAACATGGATTCAAAGAGAGATTATCATACTAAGTGAAGTCTGAAAGAGAAAGACAAATACCATATAATAATCACTTATATGTGGAATCTGAAATATGACACAGATGAATCCATCTATGAAACAAAAACAGAATCACAGACAGAAAAGATTGGTGGTTGCCATAGCAGAAAGGGTTGGAGTTAGCAGATGTAAGTTTTTATATATAGAATGGATAAACGACAGGTCCTACTATATAGCACAGAGTACTATATTCATTATCGTATGATAAAGCATAATGGTTTATATAAAAGAGAATATATACATCAAAAATAATGTATATATAGATATGTATGTATATGTATAACTGAATACTTCACTGTACAGCAGTAATTAACACTGTAAGTCAACTACACTTCAATTTAAAAAAAATTTTAAATATAATGTTTACTTTCACAAAAGGAGATGAAGCAAGTTCACACAGGTTAACATAGTCCATGACAAAGCCACAAGTAAAAACAGATTTACATGCCACAATAAATAATCTGTGGCATTATCAATTAGATGATGTTAACTTACCCATCATTTAATTTCTTCTCAATGATTAAATATACTACTACAACTCTTCTGAGGCCACAGTATGAGCATACTGGAGTCCTAATTAGTCACCACAAGTTGTTAAGTGCAATACTGATAGAACAAAACCTGGAATCTGAATCCCTTTTTTAAACAGTTTATGCAAATTTACTCTTTATTATCTGGCTATTTGCAATCAAAATTGAACTTTTAAATGGAATAATAATTTTACTCAGTAAAGTGTGCATGCTTCCAGGATCTCATCCCTCTCTCTTTCACTTGTTTATTCTTTAACAAAATTATAGTGTTGTCACAGCATACAATTTTAGTTCTCCTTAAACTTATGTTGCTGAAAAACATACTGGTCCCTAAGGCTAACCTTTGGTGCTTTCATACAAAACTTTTTCCCTTATAGGCAATACTGACAAAAATGGCTAAAATTTTCTATTCAGGCCACAGTTACAGGAGCAAAATGGACCTTTTGTCTCATTTTTCAATTAAGTTTAAAATAAAATAAAAGTATTTTCTCCCATACACTCACAAGCATATACTTCTAGACTGTTCTTGTTCTGCTCTCTAATCCCCTCTCCATTTCTGGATCACATTAATAGATTTCATTTATACAGAGTGAAGATAATACAATCTCCCTCTCTGCTTTTCAGGTGAAGGTATTGTCTTTGCAAAACTCAAATGGTGATCAACAGATAACTAAAGCAGCAGCTCTGTTTTACAACAGATCAAAAATGTCAGTTTTCCCTATATATAAGGAGGATAACCTCAGATATGCAGATGACACCACCCTTATGGCAGAAAGTGAAGAGGAACTAAAAAGCCTCTTGATGAAAGTAAAAGAGGAGAGTGAAAAAGTTGGCTTAAAGCTCAACATTCAGAAAACGATCATGGCATCCAGTCCCATCATTTCATTGGAAATAGATGGGGAAACAGTGGAAACAGTGTCAGACTTTATTTTTCTGGGCTCCAAAATCACTGCAGATGGTGACTGCAGCCATGAAATGAAAAGACGCTTACTCCTTGGAAGAAAAGTTATGACCAACCTAGATAGCATATTCAAAAGCAGAGACATTACTTTGCCGACTAAGGTCCATCTAGTCAAGGCTATGGTTTTTCCATTGGTCATGTATGGATGTGAGTGTTAGACTGTGAAGAAGGCTGAACGCTGAAGAATTGATGTTTTTGAACTGTGGTGTTGGAGAAGACTCTTGAGAGTCCCTTGGACTGCAAGGAGATCCAACCAGTCCATTCTGAAGATCAACCCTGGGATTTCTTTGGAAGGAATGATGCTAAAGCTGAAACTCCAGTACTTTGGCCACCTCATGCGAAGAGTTGACTCACTGGAAAAGACTGTGATGCTGGGAGGGATTGTGGGCAGGAGGAGAAGGGGATGACCGAGGATGAGATAGCTGGATGGCATCACTGCCTCAATGGATGGAGTCTGAGTGAACTCTGGGGGTTGGTGATGGACAGGGAGGCCTGGCATGCTGTGATTCATGGGGTTGCAAAGAGTCGGACACGACTGAGCGACTGAACTGAACTGAACTGAAGGATGCTAAAAGATGGTGACAGACGTGAGAAGCAGAAAGTCAGATGCAAGAAAATGTCATAGTTCAGGGAACTCTTGTTTAGAATTATAAAAGAAGAAAGAGTTTACATTTGTCAGAGAAGGTGAGTGATGTCACTGTTGTTGAGATGGGTGGTATGCATGAAGAAGATAGGACCACATACTCAAAATGAATAGTTTTCTGTCATGAATAGAGATCAAGTTTATAGAGTTTACTATGTGATATGTTGGTTAAGAGCATGAGGACAGACTCAAAACTGAAGAGTAAAAGACATACCAAAGGCAAACATCTCTGGCCCATTTTAAGTGGACAGTGTCTTCTCTTCAGGAAGTTTCCAGGAGTCTTGACTTGCAACCTAGGGTGATGAGGATAAATGTGCTCACTAATCATTTTCAACTGCTTTCAGTGAAGATCGTTATTAGGTTATGATGGTGTAGTTCACTTGACTCAAAAGTAAATCTCTCTTTTCCAAGAAAAGCTGAATCTATCCTGAATTTGAATGCCAAGATCCTTAAAAGCCACAGAATTGCAGCATTCACCACCAGTATGGAAAATCAAAGACTCTATTGACCAATGATGTAATTTGATAAAAAAAAAAAATAATGTAGAGAGGTGAAGTAAGACACTGGGAGGAACTCATTATCTATTCCGCTTGCATTAAAATATAATGAAGGTTCTGCTATAATGAATTCATTAAATAATACAAATAAGGGCTACAGAATCAGGTAAAGTGTATCTGTTTCCCACATCTACATTCATGCCAAAAATCAATCAATGAAATGAGAAAAAAAATGATATATTTCTGAGGAAGTAGGCACTCATTAAATGATTTCCGCAAGTGATAGAATACTTTGATTCATGTTTGGATAGTACTTCAGGTCATTTTAATTCTATGATGGTTATTAGCATCCTCAATTCCCCATCAACTTCATTTTGTAGCAGGAGTAATTAATATTCATGACATTTCTCTCATTTGCCTGGAATTACAGATGATGACTCCAGCACCAGTGTTCTGGGCTTTATCTTGTAAATGGGACATTGACTAAAATGTGAAGACCATTGAGTCCCTTGCACTCATATAATTTGTATTTGGAACACAATAAGTTCCGCTTATATAAGGATGGCTTGATCAGTTCTCAAATTAATCATTTTTTTTAAAATACTGACATTAGTGCACATTCTTGAATAGAAGTAGACAGGGTCCTAGAAGAAAGAAATAGAGATGATTACCTCTAACACAGTCTTGCAGTGTTTTGGCCAAGTCATTTCATCTCGGTTGTCATAATGTTCCAACTGTTTCACTGGTAAAGAAAGAGCATCCAACTACTTCAGGATTCTAAAATGGGGATGGCAGGGAAGAACAGTAACATGTATTCAACAAAAGGCCTATTGGCAAGTCCTGGATGAGCTTTCACTTTCAAAATACAGATTCCTACCATAACTCTCCTCTCCTCCAATCTTCTAGAAGACATAATATTAGTGATGGCTTTCCTGGTGCCTCAGCAGTAAAGAATCCACCTGCCAATGCAGGAGACATGAATTTATTCCCTGGGTCAGGAAGATTCCCTGGAAGAGGGCATGGTAATATTCTCCAATATTCTTGCTTGGAAAATCCTGTGGACAAGAGGAGCCTAGTAGGCTACAGTCCATGGGGTCACAAAAGAGTCAGACACAACATAGTGACTACACAACAAAATTAGGGATAATTTGTCACATTTATTAATAGAACTGAAGCCAAAATCTGGTTAAAAATCACTAGGCCAAATGATCTCTAGAAATTTCTTCCAAATTTAATATTTTATGGATCTAGGAAGACAATAATTGCTTGCTTGTATTATTAGCAAACACTTCTAACTAAGTGTTCTCTTGTTTCACCATACTCTCCTGGGAGAATTAAAAGACACTGACATGTGCGGAGCACAGTGATTCACCTCGTGCATACTGTGCACTCCATAAGTGGAACTTGTGGTATGCTTGATGATGGTAGATAAAATGACAGGGTGGGGGGGGCAGTGAAAGGAGGATGAACAATACTTTCCTAAGAGAAGAATTGCAAATTGGAAATGACTCTGAGCATTGAGTTGACTCCAAACCCTGTTGATGCATGGTGATCTTTAGCAGACGTCACTGCAGAGCTCTTATCTAGAAAAGAGACAGGACCATTCCCAGGTTCTGTGATATACAGCCAGCCAGCCATATCATTGAATTTAAAATATTTTATTTAATGAACATCTTTTCCAAACATGAGTCCCGCCTATTCATTACACAGGAAGCATCCCCATCATCATTTATGGAGTAATTGTCCACGTCAAAGGTAAGACAGTAGGTGTTGCAAGAGGAAATCAGAGGGCAGACACACTGAAACCATAACCACAGAAAACTAGTCAACCTAATCACACGGACAACAGCCTTGCTAACTCAGTGAAACTAAGCCATGCCATGTGGGGCCACCCAGGACGGGTGGGTCATGGTGCAGAGGTCTGACAGGATGTGGTCCACCGGAGAAGGGAATGGCAAACCACTTCAGTATTCTTGCCTTGAGAACCCCATGAACAGTATGAAAAGGCAAAAGGAGAGGATACTGAAAGAGGAACTCCCCAGGTCAATAGGAGCTGAATGTGCTACTGGAGATCAGTGTAGAAATAACTCCAGAAAGAATGAAGGGATGGAGCCAAAGTAATAACAACACGTGGATGTAACTGATGATAGAAGCAAGGTCTGATTCTGTAACAGCAATAATGCATAGAGACCTGGAGTGTTAGGTCCATGAATCAAGGTAAATTAGAAGTGGTCAAACAGGAGATGGCAAGAGTGAATGTCAACATTCTAGGAATCAGCAAACTAACATGGACTGGAATCAGTTCAGTTCAGTTCAGTCGCGCAGTCGTGTCTGACTCTTTGCGACCCCATGAATCGCAGTACGCCAGGTCTCCCTGTCCATCACCAACTCCCGGAGTTCACTCAGACTCACGTCCATTGAGTCTGTGATGCCATCCAGCCATCTCATCCTCAGTCGTCCCTTTCTCCTCCTGCCCCCAATCCCTCCCAGCATCAGGGTCTTTTCCAATGAGTCAACTCTTCGCATAAGGTGCCCAAAGTACTGGAGCTTCAGTTTTAGCATCATTCCTTCCAGAGAAATCCCAGGGTTGATCTCCTTCAGAATGGACTGGTTGGATCTCCTTGCAGTCCAAGGGACTCTCAAGAGTCTTCTCCAACACCACAGTTCAAAAGCATCAATTCTTCTGCGCTCAGCCTTCTTCACAGTCCAACTCTCACATCCATACATGACCACAGGAAAAACCATAGCCTTGACTAGACGGACCTTAGTCGGCAAAGTAATGTCTCTGCTTTTGAATATACTATCTAGGTTGGTCATAACTTTTCTTCCAAGGAGTAAGCGCCTTTTAATTTCATGGCTGCAGTCACCATCTGCAGTGATTTTGGAGCCCAAAAAAACAAAGTCTGACACTGTTTCTACTGTTTCCCCATCTATTTCCCATGAAGTGATGGGGCCAGATGCCATGATCTTCGTTTTCTGAATGTTGAGCTTTAAGCCAACTTTTCCACTCTCCTCTTTCACTTTCAACAAGAGGCTTTTTAGCTCCTCCTCACTTTCTGCCATAAGGGTGGTGTCATCTGCATATCTGAGATTATTGATATTTCTCCCAGCAATCTTGATTCCAGCTTGTGTTTCTTCCAGTCCAGCATTTCTCATGATGTACTCTGCATATAAGTTAAATAAGCAGGGTGACAATATACAGCCTTGACGTACTCCTTTTCCTATTTGGAACCAGTCTGTTGTTCCATGTCCAGTTCTAACTGTTGCTTCCTGACCTGCATACAGATTTCTCAAGAGGCAGGTCAGGTGGTCTGGTATTCCCATTTCTTTCAGAATTTTCCACAGTTTACTGTGATCCACACAGTCAAAGGCTTTGGCATAGTCAATAAAATGGACTGGAATAGGTGAATTTAACTCAGAAGACCATTATATCTACTACTGTGGGCAGGAATCCCTCAGAATAAATGGAGTAGCCATTACGGTCAACAAAAGAGTCTGAAATGCAGTACTTGGATGCATTCTCAAAAACGACAGAATGAACTCTGTTCATTTCCAAGGCAAACCATTCAATATCACAGTAATCCAAGTCTATGCCCCAACCAGTAACACTGAAGAAGCTGAAGTTGAACGGTTCTATGAAGACCTACAAGACCTTCTAGAACTAACACCCCAAAAAGAGGTCCTTTCATTATAGGGGGCTGGAATACAAAAGTAGGAAGTCAAGAAACACCTGGAGTTGTAGGCAATTTGGCCTTGGAATATGGAATGAAGCAGGGCAAAAGCTAATAGAGTTTTGCCAAGAGAACGCACTGATCATGACAAATGCCCTCTTCCAACAACACAAGAGAAGACTCTACACATGGACATCACCAGATGGTCAACACCGAAATCAGACTGATTATATTCTTTGCAGTCAAAGATGGAGAAGCTCTATACAGTCAGCAAAAACAAGACCAGGAGCTGACTGTGGCTCAGATCATGATCTCCTTATTGCCAAATTCAGACTTAAATAGAAAAAAGTAGGGAAAACCACTAGACCATACAGGTATGACCTAAATCAAATCCCTTATGATTATACAGTGGAAGGGAGAAATAGATTTAAGGGACTAGATCTGAGAGATAGAGTGCCTGATGTTCTATGGACTGAGGTTCGTGATATTGTACAGGAGACAGGGATCAACCATTCCCATGGAAAAGAAATGCAAAAAAGCAAAATGGCTGTCTGGGGAGGCCTTACAAATAGCTGTGAAAAAAATAGAAGTGAAAAGCAAAGGAGAAAAGGAAAGATATAAGCATCTGAATGCAGAGTTCCAAAGAAGAGCAAGAAGAGATAGAAAGACTTCCTCAGCGATTGATGCAAAGAAACAGAGGAAAAGAACAGAGTGGGAAAGACTAGAGATCTCTTCAAGAAAATTAGAGATACCAAGGGAACATTTCATGCAAAGATGGGCTCGATAAAGGACAGAAATTGTATAGACCTACAGCAGCAGAAGATATTAAGAAGATTTGGCAAGAATACACAGAAATGTACAAAAAAGAGCTTCAACGACCAAGATAATCATGATGATGTGATCACTCACCTAGAGCTAGACATCTTGGAATGTGAAGTCAAGTGGGCCTTAGAAAGCAGTTGAACTATTCAAATCCTGAAAGATGATGCTGTGAAAGTGCTGCACTCAATATGCCAGCAAATTTGGAAAACTCAGCAGTGGCCACAGGACTGGAAAAGGTCAGTTTTCATATCAATCTCAAAGAAAGGCAATGCTAAAGAGTGCTCAAACTACTACACAATTGCACTCATCTCACACACTGGTAAAGTAATGCTCAAAATTCTCCAAGCCAGGATTCAGTAATACATGAACTGTGAACTTCCTGATGTTCAAGCTGGTTTTAGAAAAAGCAGAGGAACCAGAGATCAAATTGTCAACATCTGCCGGATCATGGAAAAAGCAAGAGAGTTCGAGAAAAAAACATCTATTTCTGCTTTATTGACTATGCCAAAACCTTTGACTGTATGGATCACCATAAACTGTGGAAAATTCTGAGAGAGATGGGAATACCAGACCACCTGACCTGCCTCTTGAGAAACCTGCGAGCACGTCAAGAAGCAACAGTTAGAACTGGACATGGAACAAGAGACTGGTTCCAAATAGGAAAAGGAGTACGTCAAGGCTGTATACTGTCACCCTGGTTATTTAACTTATATGCAGAATACATCATGAGAAACGCTGGGCTGGAAGAACCACAAGCTGGAATCAAGATTACTGGGAGAAATATCAATAACCTCAGATATGCAGATGACAACACCCTTATGGCAGAAAGTGAAGAGGAACTAAAAAGCCTCTTGATGAAAGTGAAAGAGGAGAGTGAAAAAGTTGGCTTAAAGCTCAACATTCAGAAAACGAAGATCATGGCACCTGGTCCCATCACTTCATGGGGAATAGATGGGGAAACATTGGAAACAGTGTCCGACTTTATCTGGGGGGGGGGGCTCCAAAATCATTGCAGATGGTGACTGCAGCCATGAAATTAAAAGACACTTACTCCTTGGAAGAAAAGTTATGACCAACCTAGATAGTATATTCAAAAGCAGAGACATTACTTTGCCAAAAAGATCTGCCTAGTCAAAGCTATGGTTTTTCCAGTGGTCATGTATGGATGTGAGAGTTGGACTGTGAAGAAGGCTGAACGCCAAAGAATTGATGCTTTTGAACTGTGGTGTTGGAGATGACTCTTGTGAGTCCCTTGGACTGCAAGGAGATCCAAGCAGTCCATTCTAAAGATGATCAATCCTGGGTGTTCTTTGGAAGGACTGATGCTCAAGCTGAAACTCTAGTACTTTGGCCACCTCATGCAAAGTGTTGTCTCATTGGAAAAGACTCTGATACTGGGAGGGATTGGGGGCAGGAGGAGAAGAGGACAACAGAGGATGAGATAGCTGGATGGCATCACCGACTCGATGGACACAAGTCTGAGTGAACTCTGGGAGTTGGTGATTGACAGGGAGGCCTGGTATACTGCAATTCATGGGGTCGCAGAGTGAGACACAACTGAGCGACTGAACTGACCTTAACTGAACTGTCTCTCTATGCCAGAGAACATGATTATGTATGTTCAGCACATATTAGAAGGACAACTGATCAGATGTGATTCATTTGTGTGGCTTCATTTACATGCTCTGTACATATGGTCTACATACATTTGGTACATCAAAGCATATATGTGTGGCATAAGGTGATACCTACTTTTATAAGTGGATGTATATCTGCATTGAGAGAATTTCTCAAATGCCACATATACAATATATTACTTAAATAATAGTATCAGTCCAAATATAGTGTGTGTGTTAGTCACTCAGTCGTGTTTGACTCTTTGTGACCCCAAGGATTGTAACCCACCAGGTTCCTCTGTCCATGGAATTCTCCAAGTGAGAATGCCCAAGGCTGAGATCTAGAGAAAGAACTGAGAGTATATGTGAAGGCAAGAGAATGACAAGGGAAATATGAGGGACCTCAGATTAACTGGAGCCATCACATATGTTCCTGGGAGTGCTTCTTTATCAATGTAATTTCATAAAAATTAGCTCTGTATATTTTGGTGAGTACTATACTGTGCACTTTACCTTTTAGTCCTTATATAGTATGTGATCTCAGAGAAGGCAATGGCACCCCACTCCAGTACTTTGCCTGGAAAATCATATGGATGGAAGAGCCTGGTGGGCTACAGTCCATGGGGTCACTAAGAGTCGGGCAAGACTGAGCGACTTCACTTTCACTTTTCACTTTCACGCATTGGAGAAGGAAATGGCAACCCTCCAGTATTCTTGCCTGGAGAATCCCAGGGACAGAGGAGCCTAGTGGGCTGCCATCTATGGGGTCGCACAGAATTGGACATGACTGAAGTGACTTAGCAGCAGCAGCAGCAGCAATATGTGATCTGGTTATTGTTACAGAACAAATGACCCTAAATTTAGAGTAAAATAAAAATGCTTTTGCTGTGTTCATGATTAAACTGGTCAGGAATTCAGAAAGGGTTCAGTTGCCTACTTCTTGGGGTTTCTCATGCTCCTGCACCCAGATTTTAGCTGTGATTTCCCTCATTTGACAATTCCACTGGCCTGAACATTTGAAATGGCTGACTCCCATGGCTGGCAGGAGATGTTGGCTGTAAGCTGGAATTCCAGCTAGGATTGTCTACCAGTTCACAATAGTAACTACCGAGCAATTGAACCTCACACGTAGCAGTTATCATCCTCCAAGCAATTGTCCCAGGAAAACCTGGTAGAAACTCCCAGACCATTTCTGTTTTAGCGTTGGAAGTCATATGTGTGTGTGCGTGCTAAGTCACTTCAGTCATGTCTGACTCTTTGCGACCCCATGGACTATAACCCACCAGGTTTCTCTGTCCATGGGATTATCTAGGCTAGAATACTATCATTCAATTACCCTCTAATGCTCAGAACAGTCACTAGTCAAATCAGATAGGAGAGGAGGGGACAAAGGTCCACCTATTGTTGGTAGGAGCATTCAGGTCACATTAATGAAAAGCATGCAGAATGGGAGATATTTTTGTGGCCAATTTGAAAAGTATAATCCACCACAACTAATATTTCCATCTTAATCTTTCAGAGGCAGAAATGAGGCCCAAGGTGTTTAAGAAACTAGAAAGAGACCTAAGTGGAACTCAAACCAGATCAATCTTCCTTAAAATCCATATTCTTTCTACTGTGCTACAATGCCTCATGCAGGATATTATTCTGTTCTATATTATACTTTTTCAAAAATATAAATAGGTTGAAGATAAGCTGTCCATAGGTGTGTGGATTTATCTCCGACAAAGGAGGCAAGAATATACAGTGGATTAAAGACAATCTTTTTAACAAGTGGTGCTGGGAAAACTGGTCAACCACTTGTAAAAGAATGAAATTAGATCACTTTCTAACACCATACACAAAAATAAACTCAAAATGGATTAAAGATCTAAATGTAAGACAAGAAACCATAAAACTCTTAGAGGAGAACATAGGCAAAACACTCTCTGACATAAATCACAGCAGGATCCTCTATGATCCACCTCCCAGAATACTGGAAATAAAAGCAAAAATAAACAAATGGGATCTAATTAAAATTAAAAGCTTCTGCACAACAAAGGAAACTATAAGCAAGGTGAAAAGACAGCCTTCTGAATGGGAGAAAATAATAGCAAATGAAGCAACTGACAAACAACTAATCTCAAAAATATACAAGCAGCTTATGCAGCTCAACTCCAGAAAAATAAATGACCCAATCAAAAAATGGGCCAAAGAACTAAATAGACATTTCTCCAAAGAAGACATACGAATGGCTAACAAACACATGAAAAGATGCTCAACATCACTCATTATCAGAGAAATGCAAATCAAAACCACAATGAGGTACCATTTCACACCAGTCAGAATGGCTGCGATCCAAAAGTCAACAAGCAATAAATGCTGGAGAGGGTGTGGAGAAAAGGGAACCCTCTTACACTGTTGGTGGGAATGCAAATTAGTACAGCCACTATGGAGAACAGTGTGGAGATTCCTTAAAAAATTGCAAATAGAACTGCCTTATGATCCAGCGATCCCACTGCTGGGCATACACACCAAGGAAACCAGAATTGAAAGAGACACGTGTACCCCAATGTTCATTGCGGCACTGTTTATAATAGCCAGGACATGGAAGCAACCTAGATGTCCATCAGCAGATGAATGGATAAGAAAGCTGTGGTACATATACACAATGGAGTATTACTCAGCTATTAAAAAGAATACATTTGAATCAGTTCTAATGAGGTGGATGACGCTGGAGCCGATTATACAGAGTGAAGTAAGCCAGAAAGAAAAACACCAATACAGTATACTTACACATATATATGGAATTTAGAATGATGGTAATGATAAACCTGTACGCAAGACAGCAAAAGAGACACAGATGTATAGAACGGCCTTTTGGACTCTGTGGGAGAGGGAGAGGGTGGGATGGGTTGGCAGAGTGGCAATGTAACATGTGTGATATCATAAGTGAAACGAATCGCCAGTCCAGGTTTGATGCAGGATGCAGGATGCTTGGGACTGATGCACGGGGATAATCCAGAGAGAGGGTGTGGGGCGGGAGGGGGGAGGTGGGGGTCGGGATTGGGAGTTCATGTACACTCGTGGCTGATTCATGTCAATGTATAGCAAAACGAATACAGTATTGTAAAGCAAAACAAACTAAAAAATAAAATTTAATTAAAGTTGAAAAAAATATATATATAAATAGGTTGAAATTTAGTATCAAAGACAGATCATCTAATTAAGAGTCATAGTCCTGATTTCTAATCTTATTTCTACTACTTGAATGATCTGGGGTGTGTTGTTTCCCTTCCCTGGGTTTTTTCACATTATATGAGAAGAAAAATTTGTACAGTATTGTCTCCAAAGCCCCTGACACTTCTTGAATCCTGTGCTTCGTAATGTGAAAACATTACAAAAACAAAGGAGAGAGAGCAAAATAGCGGTATTAAAAACTTTAATAAATTTTAATATAAAGATTATAATACCTATTTACTTCACTTCTAAAACAGATAATTTTGGCTTTCTGATCCCTGATTAGGATGCTCATTAACCTCTGAGGCAAGAGGCAAGTGATTTAATTTGTTGTACAATTGTGTCTTTCTTCTCTGAATATTGCCTTTTATATTCAATCAAGTTTCCTGAATCAAGAGGCACCCACAGGCAAGAGAAAGAATGTGGATTTTATAGGTTTATTTCAGTTACTAACTAAAATGGAATGAAACCATCATGGGTATGAATAATGGTTTGAGAGAAACAGTATCCTTGTTCTGCAGGCACCACATAGTAATTTGTTTCTAGCTACTAGGATATGTACTCTTGAAAAGAAAAAAAAAAAAAAAACTGTCCTCCTAGAAACAGTTTCCTGAATGATTGTCTCATACAGTAATTCAATGATCTGCTGAATTGTCTGAAAATGATCTGAGACTGAGGCAAACCTCTTTGAAGATCCTTTGTATGTAGAGTCTAATGTTTTCATCCTATGTTATTTTCGTCATTTAGTTCATTGCAGTTTCACAAAATTATGGAATTAAGAGCTTTGGGAGAGCTTCAATATTTGGACTTTGGTTATTTCTGACTTTATTCTCAGCAGAATCTTTTCTCAAAGAAAATCAGAAACAAAAGTTTCATAAATGTGTTGGTGAAAGTGCAGCTTCTGTACTGGAAGTGGGGCTGAGGCTCCAGAATCATTCCTATGGTGACTTCCTCTCTTCCTTTATTCCTTCCCCTACACTACTGCACTCTTTAGGTTATCTGAAGGGGTTTTTAGAACTTTGAAAAATCACACATCCAGTTCATTACCTGATTCAAAATATGTTTGATAAGATGTCCCTGTGCTAGACAAAAGTAAGGTGACAGAACTGCTGCCCCCACAGAAAGCAGTCTACTAGGAGACAGACACCTATAAACAAACCTTTGCTCTATTCTTGGTGCACTAATTATAGCATATGCTAGGGATACATAATGTTGTAAGCAGCTCTTTGCCCCTTTCTGTTTGCTCATCCTTGTTTTCCTTAGACCTTAATCAGAAAGATGAGATCATTAGGCAACATTTAACTTAGCTCCTGATTTCTGTTTTTCTAAATATATACAATACCTTACCTAAACCCTTGATTCCATTCCTGCAGTAGAAGGTATAAGGATAAAATATTAAGTAGTTAAAGAATTACTAACTCTCTACCCCCAGCTTCCCTTTAGTAAATTTGCAGGCAGACCATATGGGCAAGACAGCATCTTGTGATGGGGAGAAGTAAGCAGGCCTGCACGTTATGGAAAAATGATGAAGAATATGACCTCCTGCCTTAATGATTAACTGATAATCATTATCAATGATTAATGGTATCCCCTTCTTCCCTTTAAAAAACTGTCATGGAGCAGAATCTTTGGAGTTGTTCTCTGGATATAAGCCCAGCATCTCCCCAGATCACCAGCTTTTCTGAATAAAGTATCTTGCCTCTCTATCAATGCTTGCCCCTCAATTTATTGGCTGTTGAGTGGCCAGTGGCCAAACCTGTATTTGGTTACAGTGTAACCTGGGGGTTAGTGATCAGGAATAGCTTCCTGACATTGGAAAACTCCTACCCCTGAAGGAAAACTAGCACTAAGATATACAAAAAAAGGGGGGGGAGGGGGAAGAGGAGGAGAAAATACTTCAGGAAGAAAGAAACATGTGTATAAAATGCCTGTGAGGAGGGGCATGGCATATTTGAGTTTTCCTTTAGTGTGAAATGTGAAAGAGTCAAAGATAAGGGATGAATGTGTAAATGTGATCAGAAGCCACATCATGATGGGCCTTGTAAGACAACTGAATTATAATCAAATGGCAATGAGGCAGAGGGCCACTATAGGAGGTTAAAGAAGGAAGAAAATATGATATGCAATGGCTTTCCAAATCATCGTTGTGGCTGATGTGTGGAGAATGGACTAGAGAGGGCCAAGACTGAAGAAAGGGGGAACTATATTGGTGGAAGATTTGACATCATTGCTAAACAGTTTGGATGTCATCCATGAAGAAAAGAGAGAGATAAAAAATGATCCCTTTTGTTTTGGCCCCAGAAATACATGGATATTGGTGTTATATATTCACCTATGGAAGACTGATAGATGAGCAGGTTTAGGGGGGAAATAAAGCATTTTTTAAATAAGTTGGGACACATATTAAATATCATGTATAAATGGAAGTAAGTAGTTAGATGTGAGTACACAATACTGGAGATAGGTCTGGAATAAGGAGATAGTTTTGAGGATAAAAATATACAGGTCATATTTGAGGCCACTGTAGTAGATGAGATTTTCCAGATAGACTATAAAGAGTGCAGAGATAATGTGACCGGGCCAGATTCATAAAAGCTCCAACATTTAAAGGATGGTTAAAAAAGATAAAGCAGAAGGAAAACTAGATAAAGTATCCAAGATGTAGAAAAACAAACTACAAAAAAAAAAGTCGAGGTGTGGCTAAATAACAATAAAATTAAGTGATTATTTTTTAGAGGGAGTCATCAACACTTGCAAATGCACCTCTGATGAAAGTCTGGAGATCAAAGAACATTTACTTGACTCTGCTACACACTGAATGCATCCCCCACTTAAAGAAAAAAAAAAAAAGAAAGAAAAAGAAAACTGGAGAATAAAACAGTAGGTATAATCAAACTACAGTGCAGCTACTGACTAAAATGATATTTTCTAAAAACATCAAAATTAAGATCAAATTAAAGGAGAAAGGTGAGAAACAATATATATATTTCTCCAGATCTTGATCATGGAAAATATTATTTTTCTGAGAATATTGGAGTAATGCAGGACCCAGATAATTGAACTTTACTCAGACCACTAAGGGTTAGAGCCATGATCAGACTAAAGAATATAGAATGCCAAAGGATATGAGACTGAAGGGTCAAACAGTGAGGAAGGCATTCCTAGACAAGAGAGAAGCCATAAAGGAAAACATGGATAAAATGTAAGATCTAAAAATTTAAGTTTTTACATACCAAGAAATAATATAAACATTTTAAAAGACAGTGACATGGAAAAATTGTGACTCTTTAATAGATAGAAGACTGTTCCTCTTAATATGCAAATGTGTGTGTGTGTGTGTGTGTGTGTGTGCGTATTAGTTTCTCAGTAATGTTCGACTCTTTGCAATCCCATGGACTATAGCCCGCCAGGCTCCTCTGCCCATGGGATTCTCCAGCCAAGAATACTGGGCTGTGCTGCCATTTCCTTCTCCAGGGATTGAACCCAGGTCTCCCACATTGCAGGCAGATTTTTTATCGTCTTAGCCACCAGGGAAGATGAAGCCTAATATACAAATAGTTCTTACAAATTTGTGAAGAGAACACATAGATAAAACGGTAAATAAAAAAGGGAGGATAAAGAACTAAGAACAAGATATGCACAGAAGAAATACAAGTGGTTCATAAATAAATGAAGAGATGGCTGACCTCAGTAAAAATTCATGAAATACATCACATTTTGTCCCTAAAAGGCAGAAAAATGTTAAACAACATTATTTATAAGGATATAGGAAACAAATTCTATTAATCATTGTTGGTTGACTGTAAAATGCCATAAATTTCAGAAAGCAACACAGCAATTGTTGTTCAGTTGCTCAGTAGTTTCTTACTTTTGCAACTCCATGGACTGCAGCAGGCCAGGATTCCCTGTCCTTCACTATTTCCTGGAGCTGCTCAAACTCATGTCTATTGAGTAGGTAATGCCATCCAACCATCTCATCTTCTGTCATCCCCTTCCCCTGCCTTCAAACTTTCCCAACATCAAGGTCTTTTCCAATGAGTCAGTTCTTCGCATCAGGTGGTCAAAGTATGGGAGCTTCCACTTCAGCATCAGTCCTTCCGATGAATATTCAGGACTGATCTCCTTTAGGATGGACTGGTTGGATCTCCTTGCAGTTCAAGGGACTCTTAAGAGTCTTCTCCAACACCACAGTTCAAAAGCATCAATTCTTGGGCGCTTAGCCTTCCTTATGGTCCAACTCTCACATCCATACATGACTACTGGAAAAACTATAGCTTTGACCAGATGGACCTTTGTTAGCAAAGTAATGTCTGCCTTTTAATACACTGTCTATGATTGTCATAGCTTTCCTTCCAAGGAATAAGTGTCTTTTAATTTCATTTTTCAGTCACCATCAGCAGTGATTTTGGAACCCAAGAAAATAAAGTCTGTCACTGTTTCCATTCCCCATCTATTTACCATGAAGTGATAGGACCAGATGCCATGATGTTAATTTTTTTGAACATCAAATTTTAAACCAGCTTTCTCACTCTCCTCTTTCGTCTTCATCAAAAAGCTCTTTAGTTCCTCCTAGCTTTCTGCCATTAAGGTGTTGTTATCTGCATATATGAGGTTATTGATATTTCTCCCAGCAATCTTGATTCCAGCTTGTGCTTCATCCAGCCTGGTGGGTTACAGTCCATGGGGTCAAAAGAATCAGACACAACCTAGCAACTAAACCACCACCACCACCATACACTTGAAAAGATAGATTTTTAAAAATAGATAAATACTACCAAGAATAAGACAAGGACTGACAACTGTCCATTTGGCTTAGCAGGCTTTGTCTTTTTCACAGCACTCTCAATATTAAATTAATATACACTTAAAAACAAAACATAATAAAAGTATAAGTTTAGTCGCATAAAATCATTATCAAAAAGAACTTTAAGATATTAAAGTCAATTAAAATTAAAAGCTTCTGCACAACAAAGGAAACAATAAGCAAGGTGAAAAGACAGCCCTCTGAATGGGAGAAAATAATAGCAAATGAAGCAACTGACAAACAACGAATCTCAAAAATATACAAGCAACTCATGCAGCTCAATTCCAGAAAAATAAATGACCCAATCAAAAAATGGGCCAAAGAACTAAATAGACATTTCTCCAAAGAAGACATACAGATGGCTAACAAACACATGAAAAGATGCTCAACATCACTCATTATCAGAGAAATGTAAATCAAGACCACAATGAGGTACCATTTCACACCAGTCAGAATGGCTGTGATCCAAAAGTCTACAAGCAATAAATGCTGGAGAGGGTGTGGAGAAAAGGGAACCCTCTTACACTGTTGGTGGGAATGTAAACTAGTACAGCCACTATGGAGAACAGTGTGGAGATTCCTTAAAAAANATGGCTGCGATCCAAAAGTCTACAAGCAATAAATGCTGGAGAGGGTGTGGAGAAAAGGGAACCTTCTTACACTGTTGGTGGGAATGTAAACTAGTACAGGCACTATGGAGAACAGTGTGGAGATTCCTTAAAAAATTGCAAATAGAACTGCCTTATGACCCAGCAATCCCACTGCTGGGCATACACACCGAGGAAATCAGAAGTGAAAGAGACACGTGTACCCCAATGTTCATCACAACATTGTTTATAATAGCCAGGACATGGAAGCAACCTACATGTCCATCAGCAGATGAATGGATAAGAAAGCTGTGGTTCATATACACAATGGAGTATTACTCAGCCATTAAAAAGAATACATTTGAATCAGTTCTAATAAAGTGGATGAAACTGGAGCCGATTATACACAATGAAGTAAGCCAGAAAGAAAAACACCAATACAGTATACTAACACATATATATGGAATTTAGAAAGATGGTAATGATAACCCTGTATGCGAGACAGCAAAAGAGACACAAATGTATAGAACAGACTTTTGGACTCTGTGGGAGAGGGAGAGGGTGGGATAATTTGGGAGAATGGCATTGAAACATGTATACTATCAAGTAAGAAATGAATCGCCAGTCTGTGTTCAATACAGGATACAGGATGCTTGGGGCTGGTGCACTGGGATGACCCAGAGAGATGGTATGGGGAGGGTGGTGGGAGCGGGGTTCAGGATTGAGAACTCATGTACACCCGTGGTGGATTCATGCCAATGTATGGCAAAACCAATACAGTATTGTAAAGTAAAAGAAATAAAATAAAATAAAAAGCCAAAAAAATATATTCTAAAATATATTTCCCTAAAATCTTTTGTAAGTAACTTTTCTTCATTGAAGAAAATAACATATTTTCTAAGTATCTGTTAATATAGCTGAAGCTTTCACCAAGTTTTTAAAAAGTAAATGCAAACAATAGCAACAGCACAGCAAGTGATTAAAATGAGAAGTATAAGTTCCTGGGATATTTGAGTGGGGGGGGGAGTAGAGATAAAAAGCAAGCAGGTGACTTTATCCAAGGAGTATTCATCCATTATTTTTCATATATTCCTATTTTTCATTTGCATATATATGAAAACTAATATTTTGTTGTATTTTAAATTATAACTTGTTCTCTTCATACACCCACAAAAAAAGTCAACCCAGGCTAATTGTATCTTTGGCTCACAAGAAAGTGAGGGCTGTTCTTTTATTCAAGTCATCTAATTCTTAACTCCTCGACCAATTTCAGTTTATTTCTATTCATTTAGATACCAAATACTATTGTTTTCAAATACTGTATGTACTACATACAAAGACATGTTAAAGAATGCAAATGATTACAGTTCTAATCATTGTTGATATTAATGTAAGATATTGTAGTGACTGTATTAAATTGCTATGGAAAGCAGCTTACTATTATTTATGATAATCATTTTCTTGTACTTTATTAAATGTCTTTTATCAACATGATTTTCCCCAACTTTAATGAGATAATAGTATATTAAACCTCTCACTGATGAAAGAAATATAAATGAGAAGATGAAACTACATCATGTGCCAAATTATTCAAGTATAATTAATTCGTGCTTGGGTATCTCCAGTGTACTGTTCTGAATGAAGGTAACCTGGGTCCACATTGTGCAATCATCACAATAGTGCAGAACACTGTATTATGATGAGAAATTAGTAACCTAAATTGCTTCAGAGAATAGTAAGTATTTGCTCCTAAAGATGGAATCACACTGATGCAAGTTAAGTACTTGGCATAGTAAGGGCTGAATAAGTGATTATTTTTCGTTATTTTTCAAGGTATTATTTTTGTCGCAGTTACACTGTCTATGTATGGAGTTTTCCCACAACATTAATCACCTTAGAAGATCTAAGTAGAGTTCAGGGTTCATGGTAATCTTTTTAGCACGAACTCTTATAGGTCAAACATTGAAATGACATTTTTTAAAAGGAAGATAAATAGTAAAAGAGAATAATCAAATGATTTATGGACCTAAGTGGATTTAAGAAAGAAGTCTTTTGACCTATTTCTCCTATTTTCCTTAAGGCCTTAACTGAGTTTAAGAGCCATATCTTATGCGTATTTGTATTCTTCATTGATCTTAATAGGTGACCTGAATAAATGGCAGATGATTCTGCCAACGGAAAGCTTTTCCTAAGACTGACTGGACCTCAGAAAGGACAATGAAATAATTAAAACTAAATAATAGTAAATCAAACATATTACCTCAAGATGACTTCAATAGGAATCCTTAGCAATCAACCTAATATAAGAAATGCAATTACAGGCTTTCTCCAATCAGTCAAACATTTGCTACCTAGGAGAAAAGAATGGCTGAAGTATGGAAAACAAACCACAAAAGTCTCCCTCAAAATTTCTCTTAGGATTGATTCTAGGATTACTCTGCTTGGTGTCAAAACAAAACAGATACACCACCAACAGACAAATTCAATATTTGGTATTCAGTATATTTCAATCAAAACTAAACTGGCTTTGAAAACAGGACAGAGGACCATATATCACATTAGTGTACTGGGTCCCCAAAGTTATTAAAAATGACTGAGAAACAACATTCACCTGTAGAACACGCAGCTACAGTACTGGTGTTTTGCTCAATTTGTGTCTATGTGTGTGCCTTACTATCATTCCTTTTCTGTTAATACTATAGATTCATTTTGTTATTGTTCAGTTGCTCGGTCATGTCTGACTCTTTGTGACCCCATGGACTGCAGCATGCTAAGCTTTCCTGTGCTTCATTATCTTCAGGCGCCTGCTCAAACTCATGTCCATTGAGTCGGTGATGCCATCTCATCCTCTGCGTCCCTTCTGCCTTCAAAATTTCCCAGAATCAGGGTCTTTTCTAATGAGTTAGTCTTCACATCGGGTGGCCAAATCATTGCAGCTTCAGCTTCAGCATCAGTCCTTCCAATGAATATTCAGGACTGCTTTCCTTTAGAACTGACTGGTTTGATCTCCTTGCATTTCAATGGACTCTCAAGAGCCTTCTCCAACACCACAGTTTAAAAGCATCAGTTCTGCAGCGCTCAGCCTTCTTTATGGTCCAGCTCTCACATCCATACATGACTACTGGAAAAACCATAGCTTTGAATAGATGGACCTTTGTTGGCAAAGTAATATCTCTGCTTTTTAATATGCTAAGTTGGTCATAGCTTTTCTTCCAAGGAGTAAATGTCTTTGAATTTCATGGCTGCAGTCACCATCTGCAGGGATTTTGGAGTTCAAGAAAATAAAAGTCTCTCACTGTATCCATTGTTTCCCTATCCATTTGCCATGAAGTAATGGGACCAGATGCCATGATGTTAGTTTTTTGAATGTTGAGTTTTAAGCCAGCTTTTTCACTCTTCTCTTTCACTTTCATCAAGAGGCTCTTTAGTTCCTCTTTGCTTTCTGCCATAAGGGTTATCTGCATATCTGAGGCAACTGATATTTTACCTAGCAATTTTAATTATAGCTTGTTCTTCATCCAGCTGGCATTTCACATGATGTACTCTGCAAAGAAGTTAAATAAGCAGGTTAACAATATACAGCCTTGACGTACTCCTTTCCCAATTTTTAACCAGCCCATTATTCCAAGTCTGGTTCTAACTGTTGTTCTTGACCTGCATACAGGTTTCAGAAGAGGCAGGTAAGGTGGTCTGATGTTCCCATCTCTTGAAGAATTTTCCAGTTCATTGCGATCCACCCAGTCAAAGGCTTTAGTGTAGTCAATGAAGGAGAAGTAGCTGTTTTTCTAAAATTCTCTTGCTTTTTCTATGATCCAACAGATATTGGCCATTTGATCTCTGGTTCCTCTGCCTTTTCTAAATTCAGCTTGAATATTGGAAGTTCTTGGTTCATATATGCTTCTTGTCCAGCTTGGGGAATTTTCAGCATTACTTTGCTAGCATGTGAAATGAGTGCAATTATGCAGTAGTTTGGATATTCTTTAGCATTGTCCTTCTTTGGGATTGGAATGAAAACTGACCTTTCCCAGTCCTGTGGCCATTGCTGAGCTTTCCAAATTTGATGGCGTATTGGGTGTAGCACTTTCACAGCATCATCTTTCAGAATTTTAAATAGCTCAGATGGAATCCCATCACCTCCACCAGCTTTGTTCATAGTGATGCTTCTTAAGGCCCACTTCACTTCACACACCAGGCTCTACCTAAGTGATCACACCATCATGCTTATCTAAGTCATTACTATCTTTTATGTATAGTTCTTCTGTATATTCTTGCCACTTCTTCATAGTATCCTCTGCTTCTGTTAGGTCCATACCATTTCTGTCCTTTACTGTACCCATCTTTGCATGCAATGTTCCCTTGGTATCTCTAATTTTGTTCAAGCAATCTCTAGTCTTTCCCATTCTATTGTTTTTCTCTATTTCTTTGCATTGACCACTTAGGAAGGCTTTCTTTTCTCTCCTTGCTATTCTTTGGAATTCTGCATTCAGATGGATATATCTTTTCTTTTTGTCTTCCACTTCTCTTCTTTTCTCAGCTATTTGCAAGGCCTCCTCAGAAACAACCATTTTGCATTTCTGCATTTCTTTTTCTTAGGGATGGTTTTGATCACGGTCTCTTGTACAACGTCACGAACCTCTGTCCATCAGATCTAATCCTTTGAATCTATTTCTCACTTTCACTATGTAATCATAGGGATTTGATTTAGGTCTTATATGAATGATCCAGTGGTTTTCCCTACTTTCTTCAATTTAAGTCTGAATTTGGCAACAGGGAGTTCGTGATCTGAGCCACAGTCAGCTCCCAGTCTTGCTTTTGCTGACATATAGAGCTTCTCCATATTTGGCTGCAAAGAACATAATCAATCTGATTTTGGTATTGACCATCTGGTGATGTCTAGTGCAGAATCTTCTCTTGTGTTGTTGGAAGAGGGTGTTTGCTATAACCAGTGTGTTCTCTTGGCAAAAGTCTGTTATCCTGTACCTGCTTCATTTTGTACTCCAAAGTCAAAGTTGCTTGTTACTCTAGGTATCTCCTGATTTCCTACTTTTGCATTCCAGTTACCTACCTAGTAGCTATATTGTAGCCCATGACTAAAGAACTAAGCAGGGTAAGGAAAAAAATCTGTTTATTCCATGAGATAATGGCAAGAATATTCATCCTATTTTATAGATATCACATCAGTTTTAAGACAAATTTATATGATTAGCCTGATAATGATCAAAGTTTAATAAGATTCTAATTCCACTATCAATGTAGGCAATAGAAATATTGAAACATGCTGTTTCCAAGACTGAGCACTTGGAAAAACTATACATGTATGGATTTGTTTACATATTAAAGATATTACAAGTTCTAAAAGAAAAGGGGATGATGGCATCATCTTTGATGTTCAGCCTTAAGATTCTCAATCTCAATGGAATGTTGGCTCAGAGGTTAAAGCGACTGCCTGCAGTGCGGGAGACCCAGGTTCGATTCCTGGGTTGGGAAGATCCTCTGGAGAAGGAAATGGCAACCCACTCCAGTACTCTTGCCTGGAAAATTCCATGGACTGAGGAGCCTGGTGGGCTACAGTCCACGGGGCTGCAAAGAGTCGGACACGACTGAGCGATTTCAAACGCTTGCTTCAGAGAAGCTAATCTTTGAATTATTAATTAAAACCTCTATAGTTTTTATTATATGTGTTCTATACTTTTTGTATTTTTTTCTAAAAGGTATACCTTCCATACTTCAATGAAGCAACGGCAAATAATATTAGAATGAACAGTTGGGATGCTAAGAAGGCAAATAGATGTTTATTCAAATATGGTTTTATTTTTCCTATCATTATTTGTACTCTTCCCATTTATTACCCTCTATTCATGTGCTTTACCAATGTATTTCATTGTTCTCCAGAAAGATCTGTTCAATTAGTAGTGACAATGGCAGTAATAAAACGCTGGTCTCTAGATTCCCAGTTTTTTATGCATGTTTACTGTGGTTTCACAGAGCTCTTTTCTTGTCTTACATTATTCCTCTCTCTGTGCCTACTTCTTTATATCAACTTACTCACTCAAAAACTCCTGATTCTTTTATCCAATTCAGGCTATGTCATTAGAGGAAAGCTCCATGTTCCTACTATGGCTCATGATTTACATTTCTTATAAAATCATATCTAAAAGCATATACCTATGAGGATTTTCTGGAGAGACAGGGTATCTACAACCTCCAAAAAATTAAATATAACAGCTTGAGGAGGCCACAGAATATTCACACATTCAGGCAGTAATGATATATCACTTAGCAAACAGTTTAAAGATGAATATGCATCCAGATTATATAATTTAGTATTTCCTGGCTATCTTCTTATTTCCTGATCCCAGTACATCCTGATCGGCTTCAAATACATTAAGACCAGGAATGTTAAAACTAATTATACACATTTAAGATCTATATTACATTATTACCTACCAGTCCTTTTCCATGTCTCACCATTTAGCCCATCCAATGGATTAGTCTTACTTAAAAAACTGTGTATTTGTGTGAATTCATAATCTTTTTTTTTTAAAGAGCTTTATCAAGATATAGTTTACATATCATAAAGTCATACATTTAAAGTATACAATTCAGTGGTTACTAGTAACGTCACAAAGTTGTACAAACATTACCTTAATATAATTTTACAATTTACCAACTCCAAAAGAAACCTGGCAAACATTAGCCGTCACTACTTCTCAGATTGGGAGGGCCCAAGCAACCACAATTTACTTTCTGTCTCTATTCTAGAAATTTACACAATTGGAATCACACAATATGTGGTCTTTTGTGACTGGCTTCTTTTACTTACCATAATGTTTTCAGGACTCATACATGCTGTAGCAAATTACTAATATATAATTCTACTGTTTTCAAAAATTTTTTTACCATGGTAAAATATTTATATAGTAAAAACTGAATCTTAACATTTTAAACTATACAATTCAGTGGCACAGTGGCATTAATGTCATCCACAAAGCAGTGCAACTATCACAGCTATCTCTTTTCAAAACTTTTTCATCATCCTAAACAAAAATTATTGATTCAGCATTTACTTGGTTTCTATAAACCTTTGACTATTTTCTGAAATAGAATTCTGAGAAAGTTGATTGTAACAGTTTCTGCTTGTTTTTATTTTTTTAAAGAAGGTTAATACTATATTTTAATTGAAGTACAGCTGATTTAAATATTGTGTTAGTTTCAGATACACAGCAAAGTGATTCAGCTAAACAATTTTTTTCAGGTTATTTTTCATTATACATTATTATAAGATTTTGAAAATAGTTCCTTGTGCCATATAGTAAATCTTTGTTGCTTATCTATTTTATGTTTAGTAGTTTTTATCCATTAATACCATACTCCTAATTTATCCCTTCTCTCCTTTACTTTCTCCTGTGGTAACCATAAGTTTGTTTTCTATGTCTGTGGGTCTATTCCTGTTTTGTACACATATTCATTCCTTAGTATTATTTTTAAAATTCCACATATAAGTAAAATCATGTAATATTTCTTTATCTCTGTCTTACTATCTGAGTATGATATTCTCTAGGTCCATCCATTTTGCTGCAAATGGCAATATTCCATTTTTTATGGTTAATTAATATTTCATTGTGTGTGTGTGTATACACACACACACACACACACACACACCCCACATCTTTTTAAATCAATTGTTTGTTGATGGACACTTGGGTGGTTTCTATGTCTTGGCTACTATAAATAGTGCTGCTATAAACACTGGAGTGTATATATTCAAATTACAATTTCATCTGTTTTGGAAATACACCCAGCAGTGGAATTGGTGGACTATATGGTAGGTCTAGTTGTAGTTTTTTAAGGAAACTTCATACTGTTTTCCATATTGAGTGCACTCATTTACATTCCTACCAACAGTGTATGAGGGGTCCTTTGTCTCCACACACTCTCCAGCATTCATTATTTGTAGACTTTATGATAACCATTCTGACCAATGTGAGGTTACACCTCATTGTGGTTTTGTCTGCATTTCTGTAATAACCAGTGTTGAGCATCTTTTCCTGTGCCTGTTAACCATCTGTATGTCTTCTTCGGAGAACCAGTTCAGTTTCCTGCCCATTTTCTGAATGAATTGTTTGTTGTTATGTACTAGGTTACTTAAGTGACCTTTAATTCTTTTTATAAATTTGCCTTTCTTGCTGTGATTCTCCCCTTTCCTATAGATTCTTGGTTTTTCTCTATTTAGAGAAGACCATTCAATATTTCTTTTGGGGTAAGTTTATTATTGCTATATTCTTTTAATTTTTCCTCGTCAGGGAAATTCTCTCTCTTCTTCTATTGTAAATGATAATCTTTCTGGGTAGTGTATCCTAGGTTTCAGACTTTTCCCTTTCAGGACTTTGAATATATCAAGTCACTCCCTTCTGGCCTGCAAAGCTTCTGAAAAAAAACAAAATCAACTAATAGCCCTGTGGGAGTTCCCTTGTAAATGACTCTTTTTTTTCTTGTTGCCTTTAGAATCCTCTCTTTAAGTTTTGATATGTCTTCGTGTAGGTTTGTTTGGATTCATCTTGTTTGGCATCCTCTGTGTCTTGTACCTGGGCATCTGTTTCCTTCTCCAGGTTTGGGAGGTTTTTAGTCATCTTCTTCAAAAACATTTTTAATTCCCCCTTCTCCTTCCAGAACTCCTATTACGGGTAGGGTGGCACACTTCATATTATCCCATAGATTTCACATGTTTCACATGTTGTTTTCATTTTATGCGTCCTTCTATCTGCTGTTTTAAATGGGTGATTTCTACTATTCTATCTTCCAGAATCACTTATTCTTCTGCATTATTTATTCTGCAATTCATTGCTTCTATGGTTTTTATCTTGGCAACTCAGCTTTATAATTTTGATTGGTTCTTCTTTATAGTGTCTAGTTCCTTGTTATAGTAATTTGTATTTCTATTGGTAACCTTTCTTAATTTCTTTAGTATTTTTATTACCTCTGCTTGAACTTGGGATCTAGTAGACTGGTGAGATACTTCAACATGTATTCTTTTAGAAGAATTCTCTTGTTATTTTAACTGGAATTAGTTCCTCTGATTTTTCATTTTACTTAACTTCCTCTGTTTCTATGAATTTAGAAGAAGCAGTTATATACTGTGATTTGAAGAGGTGTTTTTCTGTGGCAGCATCCCTGGGTAGACTGTGTGAGTCCAGTATTTTTGGTGCAAGGGCTGTTTTTGGTATGGATGCCAGTCACATCATTCCTCAGAGAGTTCTGGCCATCCCCTTGATAGGGGATGTGACTGGTGTTATGATTTCCAGAGCCTCCACTGCATGTTAGGCAGGGCCTGCTCTTTGCTCACAGCTCAGTACAGCACGGTTTCTGCTTCCAAATTATAGGAGAAGAAGCTCTGAGGGCTGGGTTTGTTGCTGCTGCTGCTGCTAAGTCGCTTCAGTCATGTCTGACTCTGTGCGACCCCAGAGATGGCAGCCTACCAGGCTCTTCTGTGGTTGGGTTTAGTAAGGTTCTATTGCTTTCAAGTTCATGCTTTGTCCCAAAAGAAGTGAATGCTGAAGCAAATGAGCACTGCGTGGTCATAGCAAACAGGGAAACTATGGTTTTACCCAAAAGCAGCTTAAAGGTGCATCCCTTTCTTTGCTATATTCATCCCATACTTAGTGCTAGCCTGGTGCTGAGGGCGAGGGTACTGTTGCTGCAGGAAGCAAGCTGGTTGTGCTGCAACCTGGAACCTGAGCTGCTTCTGCAGCAGACTTCTCCCAGGACCTGTCACCCCAGATCTGACTGCAAGCAGTGGTGTAGGATGGGCAGAAGGTATGCTTCACTGAACAATTATTCCCTTGTGTACCCACTGCTAAGGCCTTTCCATCTGGGGTGTGCGCTTCTGTGGGGCCTCCTGGTGTGTGCGCCCAGGAGCTCTGAGGTCTGTGGTGCTCCTGGTGTGTGCGCCCAGGAGCTCTGAGGTCTGTGGTGCTCCTGGTGTGTGTGCCCAGGAGCTCTGAGGTCTTGGTGCTCCTGGTGTGTGCTCCCAGGAGCTCTGAGGTGGCTGAACCCATCCCCACCACATGACGGCTCTGCTGCTGGACCGGTGCTCCATCCCTGTGCACATGCTAACAAGAGGCCCTGAGCTTGGCCTGGCCTGTGCCTAAGCCCTCCAGGGTGGAGTCGAGTCCAGATCCATGCCCCTAGATGAGTCCTCTCCCAGGGCTCTTCCCTCTGAGATTTAGCCCCTAGCCTCTGTGCATACTATGACCCCAGCCTGGAGCAGGTTTTGGGTTTAGAAGTGCACCAAGATGGCAGCTGTCAGAGCAGACCTCTCACTACCCTGACTGGCAGCAAACCAGAAGCAGCACACTCTTTGCAAGCAGAGTCGTGACCCCTTCAGCCCCTCTATGTATCCTGACAGTCCTCCCAGCAGGCAGTGGGGCCCCCCCAGGGCAAGGAACTGCCCATGAGGGCCTTCATTCCATCACAGATCCCTTCCAGGGTTGATGATCCTGTCCTCTTGATGCCTTATTTAACTTGTCCTATAACTTCCCTGGTGGCCCAAATGGTAAAGCGTCTGCCTGCAATGCAGGAGGCCTGGGTTTGATCCCTGGGTTGGGAAGATCCTCTGGAGAAGGAAATCACAACCCACTCCAGTACTCTTGCCTGGAAAATCTCATGGATGGAGGAGCATGGTAGGCCACAGTCCATGGGGTCGCAAAGAGTCAGACATGACTGAGGGACGTCGCTTTCGCTTTTCACTCATTTATGTGCTTATGTTTCTTGAAACCTTCATTTCTTCTGCCAGTCTCTAGTTGGTTTTCTATGAGAACTGTTCCACATGTAGATGGGAGTTTTGCTGTTTGTGGGTGAAGCTGAGCTCCATGTTCTTCAACTCAACCATTCTGATCCTCTCCAATCAGTTTCTGTTTTGTTTCATAGTGTTTCTGTGGAAGAGTGGGAGCTTGAAGATATAAAACTAGCTATTCTGCTATCTGCTATTAATTCTAAATAGATATGCTATATTACATAAGAAATTTGCCAGGTAAAACAGTGGGCTATCTTTAAAGAGGTCTCCACTTAACAACCAGAAATGACTTTACAGAGTAAGAATTATAAATATTTTCCAGTTTTCCTTTTCCTCTACATTTCCACAGTATAATTCCATTAATAAACAGTACCAAAACTCTCCAAACACAAACAACTAGGTAAATGATATTGGTTAGTAACGGAATCCAACATGCTGTCAATTTTTATTTGTTCAGCCACTCAGTTGTGTCTGACTCTTTGCGACCCCATGGACTGCAGCATGCCAGGCTTCCCATCCATCACCGATTCCCAGAGCTTACTCCAAACTCATGTCCATCTAGGTGGTTATGACATCTCATCCTCTGTTGTCCCCTTCTCCTCCTGCCTTCATTCTTTCCCAGCATCAGGGTCTTTTCAAATGAGTCAGCTCTTTGCATCAGGTGGCCAAAGTATTGGAGCTTCAGCTTCAGCATCAGTCCTTCCAATGAATATTCAGGACTTATTTCCTTTAGGACTGACTGGTTCGATCTTCTTGCAGTCCAAGGAACTCTCTCTTTAGAGAGTCTTCTCCAGTACCATAATTCAAAAGCATCAATCCTCTGACACTCAGCTTTCTTTATAGTCCAACTTTCACATCCATACATGACCACTGGAAAAACCATAGCTTTGATTAGACAGACCTTTGTTGGCAAAGTAACATCTCTGCTTTTTAATATGCTATCTTGGTTGGTCATAGTTTTTCTTCCAAGGAGCAAGCATCTTTTAATTTTAGCTGAAGTTACCATCTGTAGTGAATTGGGAGCCCAAGAAAATACAAGCCTTTCACTGTTTTCATTGTTTCCCCATGTATTTGCCATGAAGTGATGGGACCAGATGCCATGATCTTAGTTTTCTGAATGTTGAGTTTTAAGCCAGCTTTTTTCACTCTCCTCTTTCACTTTCATCAAGAGGCTCTTTAGCTCTTCTTCACTTTCTGCCATAAAGGTGGTGTCATCTGCATATCTGAGGTTATTGATATTTCTCCCAGCAGTCTTGATCTGGCTTATGCTTCATCCAGCCCAGTGTTTCGCATGATGTACTCTGCATATAAGTTAAATAAGCAGGATGACAACATACAGCCTTGACCTCCTCTTTTCCCGATGTGGAACCAGTCTGTAGTTCCATGTCCAGTTCTAACTGTTGCTTCCTGACCTGCATACCGATTTCTCAAGAAGCAGGTAAGGATGTCTGGTATTCCCATCTATTGAAGAATTTTCCAGAGTTTGTTGTGATCCACACAGTCAAAGGCGTTGGCATAGTCAATAAAGCAGTAGATGTTTTTCTGGAACTCTTGCTTTTTCGATGATACAACGGATGTAGGAAAGTTGATCTCTGGTTCCTCTGCCTTTTCTAAATCCAGCTTGAATATCTGGAATTTCATGGTTCAGGTACTGTTGAAGCCTGGTTTGGAGAATTTTGAGCATTACTTTGCTAGCCTGTGAGATGAGTGCAACTGTACAGTAGTTTGAACATTCTTTGGCATTGCCTTTCTTTGGGATTGGAGTGAAAACTGACCTTTTCCAATCCTGTGGCCAATACTGAGTTTTCCAAATTTGGGCATATTGAGTGCAGTACTTTCACAGCATCATCTTATAGGATTTGAAATAGCTCAACTGGAACTCCATCAACTCCACTAGCTTTGTTCATAGTGATACTTCCTAAGGCTGACTTGACTTTGCATTCCAGGATATCTGGCTCTAGGTGAATGATAACACCATCATGATTATCTAGGCTGTGAAGATCTTTTTTGTACAGTTCTTCTGTGTATTCTTGCCACCTCTTCTTCATATCTTCTGCTTCTGTTAGGTCCCTATCATTTCTGTCCTTTATCGAGCCCATCTTTGCATGAAATGTTCCCTTGGTATCTCTAATTTTCTTAAAGAGATCTCTAGTCTTTCCCATTCTATTGTTTTCCTGTGTTTCTTTGCACTGATCACTGAGGAAGGCTTTCTTATCTCTCCTTGCTATTCTTTGGAACTCTGCATTTAACTGGGTATATCTTTCCTTTTCTCATTTGCCCTCACGTTTCTTCACAGCTATTTGTAAGGCTTCCTCAGACAACCATTTTGCCTTTTTGCATTTCTTTTTCTTGGGAATGGTCTTGATCACTGCCTCCTGCACAAGATCAGGAACCTCAGTCCATAGTTCTTCAGGCACTCTGTCTATCAGATCTAATCTGTTGAATCTATTTCTCACTTTCACAGTATAATTGTAAATGATTTGACTTGGGTCATACCTGAATGGTCTAGTGGTTTTCCCTATTTTCTTCAATTTAAGTCTGAATTTGGCAATAATGAGCTCATGACCTGAGCCACAGTCAGCTCCTAGTCTTGTTTTTGCTGACTGTATAGAGCCTCTTCATCTTTGGCTGCAAAGAATATAAATAGTCTCGATACTGACCATCTGGTGATGTCCATGCGTATAGTCTTCTCTTGTGTTGTTGGAAGAAGGTGCTTGCTATGACCAGTGTGTTCTCTTGGCAAAACAGTTAGCTTTTGACCTGCTTCCTTTTGTACTTCAAGGCCAAATTTATTTGATATTTACTAACTATATATTTATTACATGATCTTATTGTCATCAATCCTAAATTAGCTCATTTGGAACCATGAATTAAAGATCAAAAGATACTCTTGGAATACATTTTAGCTATTGTATTTTACACCTATAAAATTTTCATTGGGTTCTTTCTAATAGTCTCATTTTACTGCTAAGATTTAATATCTCTTTATTAATTACAAGCATGTTTTCCTTTACTCATTGAGCCTAGTTATAGTAGCTGATTTAGCCATCTTTGTCTGTTAATTCCAACAGCTGGGTCATCTTGGATTAATATCAGTTGATTGTCTTTTGCTTGAAAATGGGTCATATTTTCTTGTTTTTTTAATATGTTAAATAATTTTGAATTGCATCCTGGACATGGTGAATGATATTTTGAAGAGATACCAGGTTTTTTTATATTACTCCAAAGTATAGTGATTTATTTCTATTTCACCAAGCAGATGACTTGGGTAGACATAACTGAAAACTCTGTCTCCTCTGTAGGGTGACAATCCAAAATTTAATTCAGTTCCTTTAGCCTTAGCTATGTTGCTTGTAGTTTGCTCAGTACATTCATGGTGCAGAGGTCAGCCAGAGATCTAGGGAGCTTATTTATAGAATGTAAGGCTCTTCTCTTTGGCTTTATCTTTCCCAGATTTCCCTGCTCGCTTTTATTTTCCTAATCCTTTTCCATTATTGTTTATTACAGGATATTGAATATAGCTCCCTGAGCTATACAGTAGGACCCTGTTGTTTATTTTACACACAGTAGTTTGTATCTGGTAATTCCAAACTCCTAATTTATCCCTTCCCCACGCTCTTTCCTCTTTAGTAATTATAAGTTTGCTTTCAATATTTGTGAGTCTGTCTCCATTTTGTAAGTAAGTTCATTTGTGTCATGTTTTAGATTCCACATATATGCTATCATATGGTATCTGCCTTTCTCTTTCTGACTGACTTCATCTAGTATGATAATCTCTAGGTCTACCCATGGAATGCTACAGATGGCAGTATTTCATTCTCTTTATGGTTGCATAGTACTCCACAGTACTCCATGTATGCATGTATCAGGCTTCCCTGTGGCTCAGTGTTAAAGAATCTGCCTGCAAAGCAGGGGATGCAGGAGATGTGAGGTTCAGTCCCTGAGTTGGGAAGATGCCCTGGAGGAGGGCACGGCAACCCACTCTAGCATGGACAGAGGAGCTTCGTGGGCTACAGTCCATAGGGGTAGCAAAGAGTCAGACACAACTAAGTGATTGTGCATACACACACAGACACGTAATACCTTCTTTATCCATTCATCTGTCCATGGACATTTAGGTCGTCTCCATTACTGGCTTTTATGAATAGTGCTGCTATGAACATAAGGGTGCATGCATCTTTTTGAATTATAGTTTTGTCTGGATATATGCCCAGGAGTGAGATTGCGGGATTATATGGCAACTATATTTTTAGTTTCTTGAGGAACTGCCTTGCTGTTTTCCATAGTGGCTGCAACAATTTACATTCCCAGCAACAGTATAGAAGTTTCCCTTTTCCACATCCTCTCCAGCATTTGTTCTCTGCAGATTTTTAATGATGGCCGTTCTGATCAATGTGCCGTGGTATCCCCTCACATTAAAGCAGCTGTGGTTGCCCCAACTGTTTTTCTAGCAAGAAAGGCTGCAGATTTCAGCTGCCAAGTAGGCCAAACTAGGGTCTATTCTGGGCCTAAGCATTACAAAATGGAACACTCACCTAGGGCCCTCTTCCAAATGTCAGAATCTACTTGCTTCTGGCCGCTCTCCAGTGTATCCTAGTAGTTATGTATTTATTGGTCCAGCATTTATAATTGTTTTTTGTGAAAATAGATAGGGTCTTCTAATAGGAGCTATTATGCTATAGTGGAATAGAGCTTCCTCTCATATTTAAGTTTAAAGAGCTATTATTTTATTTATCAGTAAAATTTAGTACCTGAGTCTGGCATTTAAAGCCATTCTACTCCCTGTTGTGGAATAGGAAATATGCAAAACACAATGGCTATGTGAGAGACGTTTTACTTGTATCATCTGCTATACAATTACAAACTAGGTTCTGGAAATGACAGTTGGTGAAAAAAGTAACTTTTGTATTTTAATCTGTTCCTATTTTTGTACCACTTTTAATCTGGGACCCTAAAGGAGAATATTCTTAGTGATTTTTATGATTCTAAAAATATATACTTACTAAAAAAAAAGACAAAAATAACTCAATCAAAATAAAAAAGTATAAAGGATTGATAATCACCAACATTTTACCAGAGATAACCCATTTACAACATGTTAAGCATCCTTCTATACAATCTCCATACATAAAACCCACACATGTGCCATTTACTTGTTTTTTCAGTTTGACAATATGTGATTAACAAGGTCATCATCAGTAATAAGTTCTACATAAAATAGCTGATATATTTTAATTTTAAAACCCTATGGATATTTATGCTGCTTTTAGTTTTTCATGTCTCTTAACAACACTTTTTACGAATTTTCTAACTGAAAGTCACTGGGCTAGAAGAAAAGGTAATAGAAGGGAACAGACTTATAGGCAAGACAGACCCGGTGCCTATTTCAGTTTTTGTCAACTTATTGGCTTTGAGTCCACAGGCCAGTTACTGAAACTCTTTGAAAGCTGGACCACTGTCAAGGGGAGTAAAGCAAATGAGAAGAAAAACATCTTTCATAAATCTGGGTTTTATTTTATTTCAGCCTGACTACATACAGCCAGGGTAGGTAAATAATTGGACATTGATAACATATATTATATAATTAATTTAATTCTATTTAAAAGTCTCCTTAACAAAAGTGATCTCAAAACAATTTTATTCACTAATATTTAGCCATATTGGAATATAAAATGTTTGATTTTCAATGACTTTAATAGTAATAACCATTACTGTGGTTTAGTTTTCAATGAGGATATCAGTGGTAAAAAATATTTTAAAGATGTTACAATATAATTTACATGTCTATTAGTAAAGAATAGCAGAGGAAATTCATTTTAGCAACGTTAAATATAGTATTTGGGTGGAATTTTTGCCAAGATGTTGTGTAAAGATATTATGTAATAATTAGTAAGAGAAACAATAGAACATTGGTCTATCTACAGGCTGCAAAAAATAGCAGAAAGAGAGGTAGGCTTAAACCATCTTTTCAGAGAGAGCCAAGAACTGTTCCTTTTACTGGAGCAGATTGTTCTGATCTTGAGAGGAAAATTACCTACTCCACACTGCACAATGGTAAGGCTAGGTCTGTTTTTTCTTAAGGGACTAAATGATCAGAAATATGGTAGAGAGAAAACCTGCAGCAATTTGATACCTCTGATATTTTAAAATGTGTTTTTTGCCATCATTTCTCTGGGATGCCCTTATCCTGAAGAGAAGATAACAGGAAAAAGTTTCTCAGTTAAGGGAACATTACCAGAAAAAAAGAGAGACGGAAATCATCAACAGTGAACAAACCAGACAAAAACACTAAACTGATAGGGTTGGGAGATGAATAAATTTTCAGTTTTAGGTTCTTTACCCATATGCCTTAAAGATCCTCAATATTCTTATTCCTCCTAAATATAATTTTTTTTCCATTTAATTCCTTAGCTCAGGGATTGGCATTATTTTCTGTGAAGTTGCCTAAGCTTAAAACCTGAATCGATCTGTTTGTACTCCTCACTTCTCAAGTCTACATGGATCATATCACATAGGTGTTATTTACTATGTTTTTACCATGTACCAGACACTGTGTACTTTGTAAACATTTTATCCTCACAATAACATCAGCAGGTTTTTTAATCCAACAAAGGTAGGTTTGTTTTATCCGTATTTTAAGGAAAGCACAGAATGGTTAAGATATGGTTACAATCCAATTAAGACAGAGTCTGTTTTATTAAACACTGTGGTATACCTCCCATGCTTTCCACGACTCTTGCTAAAACATGAGCCTTCCCTTTATCACTATTCATCTAGATTGGTACAGAGCATCCGAAGTGTTCTGCCTCTGTGCCTCCTTCCAATTCATTTTGGTAAGGATAGTAAACTCTCCAAAATATACTGGAAAATGTCTTTGTTTCAGAATCTTTGAAAGTTTCCCGCCTTAAGACATACAAATAATTTACAATGTGACTATAACCGTACATTCCAGAGTCATCTCCTAAAGTTATTTTTAATAATCCCTTGACTTTAAAACCACAATGGCACCCCACTCCAATACTCTTGCCTGGAAAATCCCATGGACGGAGGAGCCTGGTGGGCTGCAGTCCATGGGGTTGCAAAGAGTCAGACACGACTAAGCGACTTCTTTCACTTTTCACTTTCACGGACTGGAGAAGGAAATGGCAACCCACTCTAGTATTCTTGCCTGGAGAATCCCAGGGATGGCGGAGCCTGGTGGGCTGCCATTTCTGGGGTTGCACAGGGTCGGACAGGACTGAAGCGCCTTAGCAGCAGCAGCTTTTCTCAAAAACATTGTTTATTCAGTATTGTCTTTGCTCACATTGTGGTTTGTTTTTGCTATAGAAGCCCTTCTCATTCTACTCCACCTGAAGAAATTCTTTATTCTCTAAGCCAGAATCAGTCACTGTTCTTCTGTGCTCTAAAGAATTTTTAATATATATTTAATAGAAAAATTACATTTTATAATGAATAAGACTGTCTCTTGTACCAGACATTAAATGTCTTCAGGATCATTCATTTAATCCACAAATATTTACTCATTAATTATAACTGACTTACATTAAAGTAATATCTATTCATCAGAGACACTTTTAAGAGAGTAAAAAGGGAAACAATAGAGTATGAGAATAAATGTGCAATACACATATCAAACAAAGGGCTCATACAGAATACACAAGGAATGCCTAGAAAACACATTTACCCAAAGTTTTAAAACATGAAACACGTGAACAGTCACTTCACAAAAGAGGATATCCAAATGGCCAAAGAATATAAGAAAATATGCTCAACATCATTAGTAATCAGAGTAATAAATAGATTTAAATAATTTTTGGTCAATCTCTGAAATGGTTAAAATGAAAAGATTGACAATACTAAATGCTAGTGAGAATATGAGGTTAACTGGAGTTCTCCAGTGGTCTCCTACATTGCAGGAGGATTTTTTTTTAATGCCTGTGACCCCAGGGAAGCCCCCCAAAATGATGAAGAGAATATAAATTCATCATGTATTTGGGAAAATGGCAGAATCAAGTAACATTATTCATTTATATACCCTATGATCCAGTACCTCTAGATATAGCTAGCTTGTCTACTAAGTGTATATCTAATGAGATTATGTGTACATATATACATCAAAAGACATATTCAAGATTGTTTATTACAGCATTATTTATAACAGCTGCTACTTGGAAATTACCCAAATACCCTTCATCATAAGAATGGGTAACTAAATAATACATTCAATATAACAAAAACACAAAAATTAACCATTGCTATACAGGTAAAAATAATTCATGATGATAGAAATCAGACAGTAATTACCTTTGAAGAAGAGGTAAAGTGTAATGATTGAAAGTGAGTATCGGGAGATTTCTATGATATTATGATATTCTCTTTATCTGTGGTGGTTATTCAGATGTGTTATCTGTGTAATTAAACAAGCTTTACACTTATGATTTTATGTCTTTTATGTACAACTCATAAAATATTACACATCATTAAAAGGTGTATTTTAGGAAAAAGAACACAAACAAAATCTATGAAACTGGATGAGATAACCAAGTTTAAATACAGAAGAAACAAATGTCAAATAAATTATTATTGAATAAATGAATGGGTAAATCAGAGATGCAAAGAAATTTAAGAACAGCAATCCAAATAAGAAAAGGGGTATCAGAAAGTAACACATATTGAAGTAAACATTTCTTAAGTCAGTTTGATTTATTACATAGGTAGATTAGATAAATATTGTGTTGTATCTACACTACTACTAATGCTCATTATCATAAAAGAATCTGGACCCTGGGTCTGAATCTAACTTCCACACTATTTGCTGTGTGACTTTGGACACTCTTAATGCTTTTGCCTCATCTTTCTCACTTATGAATAGAAACAAGAGAATACCCACCTTCTATGTTTGTTATGAGGATTAAAATCAGTTAGTAGTTTTAAAGCAACTCCAACTCTTTACAACCCCATGAACTGTAGCACGCCAGGTCTCCCTGTTCATCACCAACTTCTGGAGTTTACTCAAACTCATATTTATTAAGTTGCTGAGGTAATCCAACCATCTCATTCTCTGTCATCCCCTTCTCCTCCCACCTTCAATCTTTCCCAGGGTCAGGGTCTTTTCTAAGGAGTTGCACAAGATGGCCAGTGTATTGGAGCTTCAGCATCAGTCCTTCCAATGAATATGCAGGACTTATTTCATTTAGGATTGACTGGTATGATCTCCTTGCAGTCCAAGGGACTCTCAAGAGTCTTCTACAACACCACAGTTCAAAAGCATCAATTCTTCAGAGCTCAGCAATTTTTATGGACCAACTCTCATATCCATACATGACTAATGGAAACACCATAGCCGTGATGAGAGAGACCTTTGTTGGCAAAGTTATGTCTCTGGTTTTTAATATGCTGTCTAGGTTAGTCATAACTTTTCTTCCAAGAAGCAATGTCTTTTAATTTCATGGCTGCAATCACCACATGCAGCAATTTTGGAGCCCAAGAAAATAAAGTCTGACACTGTTTCCACTGTTTCCCCATCTATTTGCCATGAAGTGATGGGACCAGATGCCATGATCTTCGTTTTCTGAATGTTGAGCTTTAAGCCAACTTTTTCACTCTCCTCTTTCACTTTCATCAAGAGGCTCTTTAGTTCTTCTTCACTTTCCGCCATAAGGGTGGTGTCATCTGCATATCTGAGGTTATTGATATTCTCCCGGCAATCTTGATTCCAGCTTGTGCTTCTTCCAGCCCAGCGTTTCTCATGATGTACTCTGCATATAAGTTAAATAAGCAGGGTGACAATATACAGCCTTGACCTACTCCTTTTCCGATCTGGAACCTGTCTGTTGTTCCATGTCCAGTTCTAACTGTTGCTTCCTGACCTGCATACAGATTTCTCAGGAGGCAGGTAAAGTTGTTTAGTATTCCCATCTCTTTCAGTATTTTCCACAGTTTGTTGTGATGCACATAGTCAAAGAATTTGGCACAGTCAATAAAGCAGAAGTAGATGTTTTTCTGGAACTCTCTTGCTTTTTCGATGATACAATGGATGTTGGCGATTTGATCTCTGGTTCCTCTGCCTTTTCTAAATCCAGCTTGAAAACATCTGTAAGTTCATGGTACATGTACTGTTGAAGGCTGACTTGGAGAATTTTGAGCATTAGTTTCCTAATTTGTGAGATGAGTGCAATTGTGTGGTAGTTTGAACATTCTTTGGCATTGCCTTTCTTTGGGATTGGAATGAAAACTGACCTTTTCCAGTCCTGTGGCCAAAGCTGAGTTTTCCAAATTTGTTGGCATATTGAGTGCAGCATTTTCACAGCATCATCTTCTAGGATTTGAAATAGCTCAACTGGAATTCCATCACCTCCACTAGCTTTGTTCGTAGTGATGTTTCCTAAGGCCCACCTGACTTTGCACTCCAGGATATCTGGCTCTAGGTGAGTGATCATACCATCGTTATTATCTGGTCATGAAGCTCTTTTTTGTATAGTTCTTCTGTGTATTCTTGCCACCTCTTCTTAATATCTTCTGCTTCTGTTAGATCCATGCCATTTGTCCTTTATTGTGCCCATCTTTGCATGAAATGTTCCCTTGGTATCTCTAATTTTCTTAAAGAGATCTCTAGTCTTTCCCATTCTATTGTTTTCCTCTATTTCTCTGCATTGATACTGAGGAAGACTTTCTTATCTCTCCTTTCTGTTCTTTGGAACTCTGCATTCAAATGGGTGTATCTTTTCTTTTCTCATTTGTCTTTCACTTCTTTTTTTTTTTTCACAGCTATTTGTAAGGCTTCCTCAGACAACCATTTTGCCTTTCTTTTTCTTGGGATGGTCTTGATCCTTGCCTCCTGTACAATGTCAGGAACGTCCATCCATAGTTCTTCAGGTACTCTGTCTGTCAGATCTAATTCCTTGAATGTATTTGTCACTTCCACTGTATAATTGTAAGGGATTTGATTTAGGTCATACCTGAATGGTCTAGTGATTTCCCCTAATTTCTTCAATTTAAGTCTGAATTTGGCAATAAGGAATTCATGATCTAAGTCACCATCAGCTGCAGGTCTTCTTTTTGCTAACTGTATAGAGCTTCTCAATCTTTGGCTGCAAAGAATATAATCAATTTGATTTCAGTATTGACCATCTGGTGATGTCTATGTGTAGAATCTTATCTTGCGTTGTTGGAAGAGGGTGTTTGCTATGACCAGTGCATTCTCTTGGCAGAATTCTATTAGCCATTGCCCTGCTCCATTCTGTACTCCAAGGCCAAATTTCCCTGTTAGCTCAGGTATTTCTTGACTTCCTACTTTTGCATTCCAGTCCCCTGTAATGAAAAGGACATCTTTTTTGGGTGTTAGTTCTAGAAGGTCTTGTAGGTCTTCATACAATCGTTCAACTTCAGCTTCTTCAGCATTACTGGTTGGGGCATAGACTTGGATTACTGTGATACTGAATGGTTTGCCTTGGAAATGAACAAACAGATCATTCTGTCTTTGAGATTGCAGCCAAGTACTGCATTTTGGACTCTTGCTGACTGTAATGGCTACTCCACTTCTTCTAAGGGATTCTTGCCCACAGTAATAGATATAATTGCAAAATGATTTGATTCGGTGAGTTCATGTTACTAAAGTTCATTTAAATCAGTAAACTGAAAAACTACTAGATACAATAACAGTGTTTCATAAAAAGTAGTTAAAGGATTCATTCAGCAAACGGAATTTCCATACCCTAGCGATAATCATTTAAAAATAAAAGTAAGAATTCTGCTTTTGGGTAGAGTGCAGTAGATCACAGCAGGTCAATAGTTAACACCATAATGAGTAGAATCAATCAAATAATCACAAAAATTCTACTTTTATAGATAGTAAGGAGCTTCAAACCAATAAAATTCTAGAAATGAGGAAACTTTTCTAAGTTAAAATATGGCTTTTCCTACCACCCACCCATCTCCACTGTGGGTATTTGCTGATTTTGGTCATAGGGCTGACCATCAGCTTTTTCAGGCAGAGAACTTTTGTTGGGATTTAAAGAAACCAGAAAGCTATTAGACATTTAGAAATTGGAAACTTGAATAGACTTAAACAAATGGCTGTTTTTTTCCCTGGGAGCAACTGTGGATTGTAGTGCTGTACACAAGTCTGCAAGTCTAGACAAAAAACTATTGAAAGGCAGAGTACAATCTTTTGCATTCTTCATAGTACTTAAGAAAGATCTGCTAGGGAAGTAAGCCTGACCAAAGAACAATGAAACTTCCCACTTGAAGATATTTGCCAGTGTTTGAGGCTTATATTGGTTAGGCTGGAGGCAAGAGAGTCAGGCTAGAATGTAAGACTATTAAAGCTAAGTCTCCTACAGCGACAGGAAGGAATGGATGAAAACCCACCATATTCTCAATCCAGCTCTAACCCAGAGAAATTTCTGACTGAAGTGGAGTGATCACGTCCTCATATTTTCTGCCTGTTGGCAGAACTGAAGACATTACAATGGATGATAAATCACCTATAACCAATATGGTCTTTTACAGACAAAAATAGATTCATTGGGAAAATATTATAAAAGTTTAGTGATTCTGTTTGTAAATAAAAATAAATGTATACACATAAATTACAAATAGATTAAAAAAATCTCTATTTTAAATAAATTCACCCAAGTGGCAATATAAATTGGCATAACTAACTTAGAAAACAAGTTTGTGATTTCATCCAGAATATATGTATTACTGAAACTCAGGAATTTCATTCCTCAGTGTATACTTCAGAGAAACTCTTACATATATTTTTATAAGACTATTATAGCATCACTTTTCTTAATAGGTCCAAGTGGAAATAAGTTGAATGTCCATCACCAAAAGGAGGTCTCAATAATTTGTGGCACAAGTACTATTTTACAGCAAAAAATAAAGCTAAACAAAACAGTCCCCCTAAAACCTTAGCTATAGGCAACAACATGATGAATCTCACAGCACTGAAAAAGAGAAGCAAGGCACAATGCTGCTGCTGCTGCTAAGTCGCTTCAGTCGTGTCCGACTCTGTGCGACCCCATAGACGGGGGGCTCACTGTCCCTGGGATTCTCCAGGCAAGAACACTGGAGTGGGTTGCCATTTCCTTCTCCAATGCATGAAAGTGAAAAGTGAAAGTGAAGTCGCTCAGTCGATTCTTAGCGACCTCATGGACTGCAGCCTACCAGGCTCCTCCGTCCATGGGACTTTCCAGGCAAGAGTGCTGGAGTGGGGTGCCATTGATATAAAGTTCAAAAAGAAACAAAAATAAATTATAATATTTATGGATGTATACATATATAGTAAAAGTAAATAAAAGAAAGGAACTGATAATGAGAAAAATTCAGAATATTGGGTGGAAGAGATAGTTGTGATTGGGCCAAGAATGTATTTGCTCTTTTTCCCTTAAGGCTTTGGCCAAGCATCTATTCACTCTGAGGTGATTTACTATAATTAATAAATGTATGCTTAATTCAAACTTTGTATGAACCAGATAATGATTTCTGGTGCTAGAAACATTGTAAAAGACTACAACATTGACAAAAATTGAATTATGCTTCATCAACCAATCATATCCTTTTAAAAGAGTAAATATACATTTGGTGGCTCAGATGGTAAAGAATATGCCTGCAATGTGGGAGAGGCAGGTTCGAAACCTGGGTTGGGAAGATCTAGGATGGGAAGATCCCTTGGAGAAGGCAATGGCTAACTACTCTAGTATTTTTGCCTAAAAAATTCCAAGGACAGAGGAGCCTGGTCAGCCACAGTTCATGGGCTTGCAAAGAGCTGGAAACAACTGAGGAAGTAACATTTCACTTTTCATACAGATGCATATTTACTTATACATGGTATACTATGGAGAGTATATTTCAAATTTGAACACAGTTGTACTATTTAGATACTTTTAAATTACTCATTAGCCAAATAAAATAAACATTACAACCAGATGTTTCACATTACCTCTAAACAAAACAAAAGGAAAATACTAATGCTGCCAACGAATGCTGACAAGATATTTTATGACAGTTTTTCCTCCAACACTTTTGAAAGGAAGAAATCAGTTTCACATTTTTTTATGCCTCAGGCCTCAAATTCTCTGAAGTTGTTTTAGATGTAATAACAGGAACTGATGGGGAAAAAATCACTTATTATATGTCATCCATGAATCATGCTTTTTTCCCCCAAGGAATCTCTTGAGGAATAACTGTCATAATTCTAGAATTTAAAAAATTCATAATAAAAACTACTCCTTTAGAGAAAAAGTCACTAGTAAAAATAGGCAATAGGCTGCTTATTAATTAAACTAATAAAAGAGTATATTTATCCTGTTTCTAGGATGGACCTTCCCCAAAGGGGACCACAATTTTGGTCCACTATTAAGATTTCCTATAACTCTTATAGGTAATTCCATTTAGTAGCATGGCTCAACTAACTTTTGTATAATGACAAATCTCAGTATCAACTGAAAGATGGAATTATCTCTCTTTTGAGTTACAGGCTGATTAACATAAGGTTGCTTAAGAGGAACCTCAAATTCAGTAAGTCCAAAACTTACCCCATTCCTCTCAAACATTCCTTTTTCCTCTCCTCTTTAGATTAACAGCAACACAATCTACTTAGATTCCCAAGCCAGAAACCTGAGTCAATCTTTCCACTTTCCCTTAGATATTCAATAAATCACCAAGTATGGTTGACTTTATTTTCTTAAATAGTATTTCTTGAATATGAGTTATTTTTCTTCAACCTCATGGCCATGCCTTAGTTCAAGTCTCAATCACTGCCTATATTCCTGTAATCTGGTTACCTTCCTTATAAATAGAACCTCTTCTTCTTCACTGAAATAAGATCTCTCATTTATCAAAATAAAATCATCACCCTGATTATGCCACTTTTTTTCTTAAAATCACATAATGGCACTCGATGGTTTTCAGTTTCTCAACATGGCATAAAGGTTCACTGCCAGTCCTACATCTCAACAGTCTTTATTTTATACCCTATGATCTGTGTCATATTATCTCCTATTTATGATTTCACAAATGCCTCTGCTTCTGTATAGAATTTCAATTTGCCCAGTGTATCTCTTGGAAAGATTTTGCTGATTATCTTTTTTGAGTAAGTGTCCTACCTATGTATTCCATAGAATATTTTCTCACTTTTATCATTTAACACATATTGCAATTATAACAGCACCTTTAAGCATCACAAAAAATTAATTTCAACAAGCTCAGTTTTATTAATTCCCATTTAATCTTCTGAAAAATGAGGGATCTGGATTAGACTTAAGCTTCTTCCCAGCTAAACTATTTTATTAATTTATATCAAGTTGGAAAGAGTGTCTTGACATGCCCGACTTTTCTCCCCAACTTTCTGCTAGGATATAACCATGGTATTAATTCCTGATGCTGCCCATACAAAACACCTGAGATACTGAAAGTAACAGAATATAACATAAAGATTAATGAACTTAACTTATTTAAAAATAATGTAACCAATTAAAAAACTATTTACTAACAGCTTGAATTTATTGAAATTGATTTAGAAAAGTGTGATCAAATCAAAGTTAACAATTTGTTACGATCTTACATGTCACTGTTAACAGTTTAACTCAGTCTTGTTTATCCTTGACTACTGCTATCCAGTTGTTAAATTTTCTTCATGGAAAAGATAGTAAGTTCAGTTCTCATTAGATTTTAAACTGCTTTTAGAGAAGGGCCACACGTTATGTTAGAATACTAACAATCCACAGAATTTAGTAAGATGTAAAGACAGAAAAATGTGACTATGCTGTAATATTCAAGGAGTAAGGTCAATTTTTCAGGTATTATACTGTTAATTTAAAATTGAAATTGGCCAACTGTGTTATCAAAGGAGCCAGAAAAATTTATTAGAAGACTAATATTATTTACAATTGGTGATAGACTATCAGAAAAAGAAATAAAATGATAAAGAAATACTTTATGCACAATAATGCTTATATACAGTGCTTTCTTAAGTAAATTTTCAATGAGTTTTACAAGAAAGGGTTCCTTTTTTTATTTTCCTACCCTGAATTGATGATGGTAGATGAAATCTGATGATGATTATCTGATATGTATATTTTAATTCAAAAATAACTGGGATGAACATTGGGGTACACGTGTATCTTTCAATTCTGGTTTCCTCGGTGTGTATGCCCAGCAGTGGGATCGCTGGGTCTTAAGGCAGTTCTATTTCCAGTGTTTTAAGGAATCTCCACACTGTTCTCCATAGTGGCTGTACTAACTTGCATTCCCACCAACAGTGGAAGAGGCTTCCCTTTTCTCCACACCCTCTCCAGCATTTATTGCTTGTTGACTTTTGGATCGCAGCCATTCTGACTGGTGTGAAATGGTACCTCATTGTGGTTTTGATTTGCATTTCTCTGATAATGAGTGATGTTGAGCATCTTTTCATGTGTTTGTTAGCCATCCATATGTCTTCTTTGGAGAAATGTCTATTTAGTTCTTTGGCCCATTTTTTGATTGGGTCATTTATTTTTCTGGAGTTGAGCTGCATAAGCTGCTTGTATATTTTTGAGATTAGTTGTTTGTCAGTTGCTTCATTTGCTATTATTTTCTCCCATTCNGAATCAGTTCTAATGAGATGGATGAAACTGGAGCCGATTACACAGAGTGAAGTAAGCCAGAAAGAAAAACACCAATACAGTATACTAACACATATATATGGAATTTAGAAACATGGTAATGATAACCCTGTATGTGAGACAGCAAAAGAGACACAGATGTATAGAATGGACTTTTGAACTCTGAGGGAGAGGGAGAAGGTGGGATGATTTGTGAGAATGGCATTGAAACATGTATACTATCATGTAAGAAACGAATCACCAGTCTATGTTCGATACAGGATACAGGATGCTTGGGGCTGGTGCATGGGGATGATCCAGAGAGACGATTTGGGGTGGGAGGTGGGAGGGGGGTTCAGGATTGGGAACTCATGTACACCCGTGGTGGATTCATGTCAATGTATGGCAAAACCAGTACAGTATTTTAAAGTAAAATAAAGTAAAAATAAAAAATAAAAGTATAAAAATAAATAAATAAAGTCAATGTGTAGGAGGGTCCTGGGAGAAAGAGAACTAGGCAATGCTTTCTTGACAGAAGATAAGGCATTTTTGGCCTGTTTTGTGATTTAATCTTGGCCACAATTCTTGCCCTTGTCTCAGTAATCAATGATCTTAAGGGAACAAAGACTGCAAGGAGACCAAGCTAGTCAATTTTAAAGGAACTCAACCTTGAATATTCATTGGAAGGACTGATACTGAAGTTCAAATGCTTTGGCCACCTGATGTGAAGAGCTGACTCATTGGAAAAGACCCTGATGCTGGGAAAGATTGAAGGCAGGAGGAGAAAGGGGCAACAGAGGATGAGATGGTTGGATGGCATCACTGACTCAATGGACATGAGTCTGAATAAACTCCAGGAGATAGCAAAGGACAGGGAAGCCTGGCATGCTTCAGTCCATGAGGTGGCAAAGAGTCAGACAGAACTTAGTGACTGAACAATAACAAAGGGAACAAAAGAGTACATGAACAGAGGAAAGGCAGTCAATGAATAATACAACAGACTCTTAGTTCTTCCTCAAGGAATATACATAAGAATCTGATACTGTCCCCACCCTGGTGGAAAATGCAATGATGATGTTAACCCTTGTGGGTGACTTCAATCAACTAAGCCTTGGACTCTGTAGAACTTGGCCCCAATTACACACTGAAATTTCCTCTATTCAAGTTCCTTCATGAATATGCCTGTACCCTTGATTTAAAACTTCCTGAATTTTGCTTTTTGAGGAAAGATCTCGTGTTCTTACTGCAAGTAATACATCTTCTTCCTTCTCCAATTATTTGGCTTGGTTGTGTCTTTTTGTCTTTTGACTTAACATCCACCAAGAGGCAAACCTAGTATTCAAGTAACAAATGCAGTTCCTATATTTCTAGCAGTTGCTTCACATTTAGCACCCTTTGTTTCATTGATTTGTGTACCCCTTCAGTCTCCTTCAAAATATTATCATTCTTGGGTTCTACCTACATCTTACTTTCAGCTGAGGTAGAAACAAGGTAGGTTCTACTAAAGAGTCCTAGTTCCCCTCAAAGCTTCCCCAGTGGCTCAGTGGTAAAGAATCTGCCTGTGATGCAAGAGACACAAGAGATGCAGATTCCATCCTGGGTCAGAAGGATCCCCTGGAGGAGGGCATGGCAACCCACTCCAGTATTCTTGTCTGCAGAATCCCATGGACCCCAGCCCATATGTGATCATAAAGAGTCGGACATGACTGAAGTGATCGAGCACACAAAAATACTTACAAGAGAACAAGAGTTATGTTTTGTGAATCACTGTACATCTGAGAAGAGGTTCTCAACTCATGGGCCATAGTATAAGATTGTACTAAAAATGGATGACGTGTGTGTGAGAAATCTACCCCTTCAGCTCTGAGGTGACTCATCACAGCCTGGGTCAGCCAGAGCATTTAAGCTGATAGTTTCCTGTTGTGAGCACCCACAACTAGTAACCTTATAAACTATTAAAATATCCTTTTCTCTGTATGCCAGGAAGTGGAACAAAAAAAGAAGGAAGTGTGATACCATAGCTCTAGGACATCACTGTTTTCTTCTCACAGATGTCATGTCTGTCCAAAACATAGTAGGTATTTCTTCATTTTCTTCTTCCATTCAGTTTTTTTTTTCCTGAGTAAACTGTGTTCAGGTTGACTTTTCTGTATTTGTCAGTAAACATTTTTCCTGCTTTGATGATTGGAGAATTTGTGAATATTAAAATTTAAAGTTTTGCCAAAATATCCCAAGGTATAAGTTTCTTTTCATTACTTTCACCTAGAAGTCACTGATTACTTTCAATCTGAATATACACATCTGTTATCAGGAAGAGAACGTTGTCTTCAATTTCATCTTTCTTTACTGTTCAGGTTTCTGTCCTCATTCGTCCTCTCAACACCTATAATTCTGTGGTCTTCAAACTCACATAGTGTTTTTGTGTTATTACCATTTCTGACATTTTTTCTACTCTGACTTTTCTCTCACATTTTGTTAATTACTGCCTCCCATGAGGAATTTTACCTTGTTGTATTGAATTATTTTCACATGTGATCACTTCTTGTTTTAGTCATCTATCTGTACCTTTTCTTGTATCTCAGTCTTATTTCTCTGCTTTGTTCTTTTTCCAATTTCAGAGATGTTCTCTTTTGTTCTTGGAAATAAGTCTAAATTTTTCATCATTTGTTAGATAAATAAAACATTTTTTCCATCATTAAATTTCTATCCTGTGGTAATAAGTCCTCTGCCTTACTTTTCCTGCCCTATTGAGAGGTGCTTCATTATTTGAGGAAGTGTCAATAGGAACGAGAACAAATGTTGACTGGTTCAGATTGGACAGAGTGTTGCCCAGAATGTAAATAATTTTCAGGTAAGTCAAAACAATTTAATGATAATGAAGGGGGTAATTGTGTGACTTTAAGGTTATTGTGTATTCTGTTGAGGCACTCTATGTAATCCTAGAGAGACTACATAATATCCAAACTGGGACTCTTTTGAGAGTGAAAGGGGCACTATTAATACTTCTACTAGAAAAATGGGCATAAATGGAGACTATTGTGAGTAAAATGATACATATAGTCACTCTATCTAGTTCTCCTAGAGCAGCAAGTCTTATTTGCAGTGTCTGTTAAGCCAATGAGTGTGAAAAGCTCTTCCTCCCTTCTTCAGTATCTTTCGATCGTTTCCCATGAAAAATATATTGGGTGGATCTCCAACCAAGATGGAACTTTCAGCATATGGACTTCTGTACTCTGCAGTCTATTCTGTTTCTGTGTCTTCTCTGATATTTCAGTAGGATGTTGGAGGCTTCCCTGGTGGCTCAGATGGTAAAGAATCAGCCTGCAATGCAGGAGATGTGGATTCGACCCCTGGGTCAGGAAGATCCTCTGGAGAAGGGAATGACTACTCACTCCAGTATTCTTGCCTGGGAAATCTCGTAGATAGAGGAGTCTAGCAGGCTACAGTCCACAGGGTCACAAAGAGTCAGACACAACTGAGCAACTAACACACACACACACACACACACACACACACACAGCAGGGACGCCTTGTTTTCTGCTTTGCTCATTGATGATTCTTAAGGTTATATTTAGCAAATTGGACCAGCTATGTGTTTCACTCAGCTCAGAAAGCCCAAAAGATCATCTGTCCTCATGATGAAGTAGGTTGATGTCTCACCCAGGCATAATTCAAGGGACATTCTCTGTGAAAGGGGTCCTGTGGCTAACCGTTGTGTCAGGTTGAATAGCAGAACTAGAGGTTCCACAAATATTATCACTTAGGTCTGCTCTGGTAAAAAACAAGTCTCATGTGCTGGAGAAAGCTATAACAATATATGGATATGTGTGCTAAGACACACAACTGTATTGGTTGGACTCCTGTATCAAAAAGTCTAATAGAGCATATGCAAATTTATTGCAGATAAGGAACATATAATGTGGAGGATGTGAAGGGTCATTATTGCTAGAACTTTTCAGTACTAAGTGATCCTCAAATGTAATTGTGAAAACATTGTGGTCTGTATAGTCAGTGAAGTTTAGCAGTTCATATTAATGAGCACTTGCTGTATGCCAGGTATGTCTTCATTAACACATTCATTCTTCCCAACAACTCTATGAGAATCGACAACATTATCCTTTCTTGACTTGTAAGAAAATAAAGACTTTGAAAGAACGCTTAGATCAAGTTGTGCAGCTGAGATTCATATAAAGGTCTATGGTTCAATAACCTAGGCTCATAGCCTCCACATGCTGCTACTCTACAATTGAAGCACAAATTCACTCAGATAATGCTAACCCAGTCCCTTGAGACAAGTGTTTTATAAGACCTAAGCAGGATACCAAGTTTCCAGTTAAGCTGATGGGGTTTTATCACAGTTTCTCCTATGATATCTGTAAATATCTGGAAAGAGAGCACTGCAGGCCAGCCAGTCATATGGATGGGTGAGTAGAACAGTGGAGGGAACCTTAGGGAAAGCCTGAACTCAAAAGCCACACCCACCAGACTACATATGATGCCTTGGATAACATGACAAATTCCAGACTAAATGAACTGAGTTCTGCTCACAGATCTAATTCCAGTTCTGACCAAGATTAACTTAGAACAGGCAGGCTGAGTAGAGAAGTGCTCCTTATCTCAAAATGAGAAATAATAGCACTGGCGCTAGCTTAGAGGGGTTAAGAAATCAGAGGATGACTACAGTTTTGATGTCTTTGGAGAGATCCTCTTGTTAAAGACTCATTTGGAGTTTGAAATTGAAGACAAAAAAAGAAGTGTAACAAACACAGTGGGGCAATGGAACCTTTATATTAAAACATTGTTTTTTGTAGAGGAAACATCAGATTTAAAATTCAGTTATATCATGTAATTATATTTAATATTATCTATGAATAGAGAACCATTTAATGATTCCAAGTTGAGGAAATACTTTTTGACATCTGTTTCAATATTTTGGCTGTTTTCCTGACAAGCAGAATTTCAAAGATAGTTCAATAGAAGCTCACACATAATGAAAAGAAGCTAAAGAAGACAATGAATGAGGTACTGAAGCATCCTTTGGGACACATGGCAAATGACTTTCTAAATAAAGAAATCAAATTATTATATGAAGGAAAGTTTTATCTGAGGATCAGCATTCAAAGTGAGTATCTTCCATATTCTGCTCATTTAGGTTGGGTCCATAAAAGCAGAAATTTATGGATAGAGGCTTGGATTTCAAGGTGACACAAATGCCCATCTACGGCCAATCCTGTAGGGAAGGCAAACAGCATGGTCCATGAGATCTAGACAACTGAGTAAAGTTTGAGTCAGTCATATTTTACAGAGCCATGCTAGCAAGTGTTCAGGGCCAATAAAAGCCAGATTACCATTATTATAGATATTTTCAGGGTTGGTTATAGAAACTGTGAAGAGGAAGATTACTCTAAAAAATACAGAAATCTGTTTGTTCACTATAACTCACTGTGGGGTGGGCTGGGGTAGGGGCAGCAAAAACTTTCTTTGTGTACCATCAGCCATGTTACATAAATCCCACAAATGTATTATTTCATTTCATCTTCACATCTCTTTGTGCTAGGATACTGTTATTGTCTGCATTTTAGAGATGAAGAGCCTGTGGCTCAAAGACATAAATAACCTGATTAAGTCCATATAGTAATTTTGGTCTATATGACCAAATTCTATAATGAACTCCTGTTGTGATAAAAAGTGATTTTGACTCCTAGAAAATCTTTCACCTTCATGAGGTCCTCCATTTAGGATGGTTTTGCTTGGCCCTGTCCTGGGGACCAAATCCCTAGTTAGAAGGGGAACATCACTGGTTAGATTGGCATGAATTTTGTAGAACACTTAGATATGTTTCCTCTATGGAACTCTGCATGTGATTCGGGGGTCAAGTCAAGCCCTATGGAGAGCTGTATGAAGTTTATGCAGTGCCTCACATGGACTCTAGGGGTTCATATGTGAAGGTTAACAAGATACCTTTCCTCTCACAGAAAAGTCACCCCCAAGTTGAGGCAAGAGAAACAGATATAGGTTACCTTGACACTTGAAAATCCATCATTAAAAGAAAAAATATATATATCATCTAATAAAGCCACCCTTTGCCTTTCCCCTCCTTCCACTTCTGCTATAATGAATGGCTCATCATTTCAACCCTCTCCACCTTTAATCGCACTGCTCTCTGCAATAAATATCTAAAACTTATTGACCACTTAGTCAGTTCCTAGGTATCCTTTAAGAATCAGCTCAAATGACAGATCATGAGTGAGGAACTCCTTAATTCCCAAGGCAGATGAAATCACTTTCTTTTCTAAGGCTTCCATCAATTTGTCCAGATTTCTGCTATAGTACCTTGTATGCAGCTCAGCCTAACTCATTAACTTTTAAGCCATTCCATGTTACCATTCATTTATCCTGTTCCTAAACAAACAACTATATTATAGTAAATATCAAATAGCGTTTGTTGAATAAAGTTTGTAACACATAAACACCTAGAAATTGTGTCATTAAGTAGACATTTTACTTATAAATGAGACTAACCTGAGGCAAAATTTGTGACACTGTCACAAATTTTGTGACTTTAAATTTAAATTTAGTCATTTAAATTTCTAAAACTCGTTCACATTTGAGTGACTATAGTGAGAGAGAGGAATGTGAATTTGGGCAGAGATGGAGATGAGCATAAAGAGACCCCACATGGGAGAGAGGGTAACATACTACATAGAAATGTGGACTCTAGGGTCAAAGAAAACCAAGTTTAACACCCTGCTAAGTAGAGCAAGATGGTAATTATACACCCTCTTTTCCCCTTAGACACACCAAGTTAGCAACAATATAAGGACCAGAATACTTCTATGAGAATTCTAGAGTACACTTGAGAAACCAGCTCATCAAGGCCATTTTAAAAGCAAGGGGTAGGAAAAGTCACAGCACTTGGTGCAGCTGTTTATGCTCCATCCCATAAGCAGCATAGTACAGAGCAACCAGGGGGAAGATCTCTGTGCCAAGGTTCCTCCATCATGAGAGAAACAAAAATAGTGCACCATGTGTCCTGTGTTCTGGTTGCCAAAGGGTTATCCAAGGGACTGATTTCTGCCTCTCCTGACTTGAATCACATTAGAGCTGCAGTTTATCAGGCAGATGATAAGGGAAGAAAGAAGTAAGAAAAGATTTAAGAGGGCTTAAAACTTCTAATCAAACAGAATTGTGAATGTCTTCTCCCACATGAAACCAGTAGGCAAAGATTGAAAGAGGTGGTTGTTTTTTTCAAATGCCAAATTTCCAGCAAAAAAAATTATAAGACATATAAATAAACAGGAAAACATGACCCAACCAAAAGACCAAAATAAAATTCCAGCAACTGATATTAAAGAAATGCAGATACATGAGCTACCTGACAAAGAATATAAAAAGGCAGTCATAAAGATGCCTGATGAGCTAAAAGAGAACACAAACTAAACAAAATCAGGGAACTGATGCATAAACTAAATGAGAGTATCAGCAGAGAGGAAAACCTATAAAATTAACCAGACAAATTCTGGAGCTAAAAGATACATTAATTGAACTGAAAATTCATTAGAGAATTTGAACATCAGAATTCATCAGGCAGAAGGAAGAACCAGTAAACTTGAAGATAGATCAATTGAAAACATCCAGTCAGAGAAGCAAAAGAAAAAATAATGGAAGCTGAAGAGAGTCTAAAGAACTTGTGGGGTATTATCAAGCAATGAATAGATGCATTATAAGAATCCCAGAAAGAAAATGAAAGGAACAGTAAGCTCCTTTGAAGAAATAATGACTAAAAATTTCCCACATCTGAGGGAAAAAATAGACATACAGATTCAAGAATCTGAAAGAACTCTAAAATAAATGAAAACAGAACCATATCAAGACCCTTTCTAAACAAACTAACTGAAGTCAAAGTCAAAGAGAATTTTGAAAGTAGCAAATAAAAGAAATACAAGGAAGTTCCATAATATTGTCAAGTGAATTTCTCAGTAGAAACTTTGCAGACTAGAGGGACTAGGATGTTATAGTTAAAGTGCTAAAAGAAAAAACTAACAACCAAGAATATTGTATCAGACAAAATTGTCTTTCAAAAATGAAGAATATCAACTTGTGTAGCAGAACCCTTGTATAGCAGAACACCTTGTATAGCAGAATATTGTTAAATAATTATCCTCCAATTAAAATTATCCTCTATTTTAAAAGTGAAGAAATTAATGTCTCCCAGATAAATAAAAACTGAGGAAGTTCATTACTATCAGACTTGCCCTAAAAGAAAAGCTAAGGAAAATCCCTCAGATTGAAATGAATGATCAGTACATAGCAACATAAAATCATATAAAAATATAAAGTTCTTCAGCAAAGGTAAATGCATGGAAAAACAGCAAATGTATACTCTTCTAATTTTGGTACATATAATTTAAATGAAAGAAAGAAAACCATAAATATATGTTAAAGGGTAGGGATGAGGTGGTGAACATCAATGAGGTGGCACTGAGCAGATCCAGGAGGGAGGCCATTTCCTTGGTGAAAGGATCCTATAAAACCCTGCAGCTGGTGGTGCACAGGTGGATTCTTTACCAGCTGAGCCACAAGGGAAGCTTAAGAACACTGGAATGGGTAGCCTATCTCTTCTCCAGCAGATCTTCCTGACTCAGGAATTGAACCAGAGTCTCCTGCATTGCAGCGGATTCATTGCCAACTAAGCTATGAGGGAAGCCCAGATTAGAAGTAAAATGCACAGTAAATGTAATGCACATCCAAGGGGCCGTGGCTGCATGGGCACAGGAGGGCCAAGAGGAGCTACTCCACGTTCAAAGTCAAGAGGGGCAGTGATGAGGAGATACCCCTTGACCAAGGTAAGGAGCAGCGGCTGCACTTTGCTGGAACAGCCATGAACAGATACCTCACGTCCAAGTTAAGAGAAACCCAAGTAAGATGGTAGGTGATGTGAGAGGGCATCAGAGGGCAGACACACTGAAACCATAATCACAGAAAACTAGTCAATCTAGTCACACGGACCATAGCCTTGTCTAACTCAATGAAACAGCCATGCCGTGTGGGGCCACCCAAGATGGGTGGGTCATGCTGGAGAGGTCTGAAAGAATGTGGTCCACTGGAGAAGGGAATGCCAAATCACTTCAGTATTCTTGCCTTGAGAACCCCATGAACAGTATGAAAAGGCAAAATGATAGGATACTGAAAGGGGAACTCCCCAGGTCAGTAGGTTCCCAATATGCTACTGGAGATCAGTGGAGAAATAACTCCAGGAAGAATGAAAGCATGGAGATAAAGAAAAACAATACCAAGTTGTGGATGTGATTGGTGATAGAAGCAAGGTTCAATATTATAAAGAGCAATATTGCATAGGAACCTGGAATGTCAGGTCCATGAATCAAGGCAAATTGGAAGTGGTCAAATAGGAGATGGCAAGAGTGAACGTCAACATTCTAGGAATCAGCGAACTAAAATGGACTGGAATGGGTGAATTTAACTCAGAAAACCATTATATCTACTACTGTGGGCAGAAATCCCTCAGAAGAAATGGAGTAGCCATCACGGTTAACAAAAGAGTCCGAAATGCAGTACTTAGATACAATCTCAAAAACGATAGAATGAACTCTGTTCATTTCCAAGGCAAACTATTCAATATCACAGTAATCCAAGTCTATGCCCCAACCAGTAACACTGAAGAAGCTGAAGTTGAATGGCTCTGTGAAGACCTACATGACCTTCTAGAATTAACACCCCCAAAAGATGTCCTTTTCATTATAGGCAACTGGAATGCAAAAGTAGGAAGTCAAGAAACACCTGGAGTAACAGGCAAATTTGGCCTTGGAATACGGAATGAAGCAGGGCAAAGGCTAATAGTGTTTTGCCAAAAGAACGCACTGGTCCCAGCAAACACCCTTTTTAAACAACACAAGTAAAGACTCTACACATGGACATCACCAGATGGTCAACACCGAAATCAGATTGATTATATTCTTTGCAGCCAAAGATGGAGAAGCTCTATACAGTCAGCAAAAACAAGACCAGGAGCTAACTGTGGCTCAGATCATGAGCTCCTTATTGCCAAATTCAGACTTAAATTGAAGAAAGTAGGGAACCCACTAGACCATTCAGGTATGACCAGGAGACCTGGGTTCTATCCCTGGATCGGGAAGATCCCCTGGAGAAGGAAATGGCAATCCACTCCAGTATTCTTGCCTGGAAAATCCCATGGATGGAGAAGCCTAGTAGGTTACAGTCCATGGGGTCGCAAAGAGTCGGACACAACTGAGCGACTTCACCTTCGCCTTCAGTGAGAAATAGATTTAAGGCACTAGAACTGATAGATAGAGTGCCTGATGAACTGTGGATGGAGGTTCATGAAATTGTATAGGAGACAGGGATCAAAGCCATCCCCATGGAGAAGAAATGCAAAAAAAGCAAAATGGCTGTCTGGGAAGGCCTTAAAAATAGCTCTGAAAAGAAGAGAAGTGAAAAGCAAAGGAGAAAAGGAAAGATATAAGCATCTGAATGCAGAGTTCCAAAGAATAGCAAGAAGAGATAAGAAAGCCTTCCTCAGTGATCAATGCAGAGAAATAGAGGAAAACAACAGAATGGGAAAGACTAGAGATCTCTTCAAGAAAATTAGAGATACCAAGGGAACATTCCATGCAAAGATGGGGTCGATAAAGGACAGAAATGCTATGGACTTAACAGAAGCAGAAGATATTAAGAAGAGGTGGCAAGAATACACAGAAAAACTGTACAAAAAGATCTTCACGACCAAGATAATCACTTTGGTGTAGTTACCCACCCAGAGCCAGACATCCTGGAATATGAAGTCAAAAGTGGGCCTTAGCATCACTACAAACAAAGCTATTGGAGGTGATGGAATTCCAGTGGAGCTATTTCAAATCCTGAAAGGTGATGCTATTAAACTGCTGTACTCAATATGCCAGCAAATTTGGAAATCTCAGCAGTGGCCACAGGACTGGAAAAGGTCAGTTTCCATTCCAATCCCAAAGAAAGGCAATGCCAAAGAATGCTCAAACTACCTCACAATTGCACTCATCTCACACATTAGTTTGGGAATGCTCAAAATTCTCCAAGCCAGGCTTCAGGAATACGTGAACCATGAACTTCCTGATGTTCAAGCTGCTTTTAGAAAAGGCATAGGAACCAGATATCAAATTGCAACATCCACTTGATCATCAAAAAAGCAAGAGAGTTCCAGAAAAACATCTATTTCGCTTTATTGACTATGTCAAAGCCTTTGAATCTGTGGTCACAAAAAAATGTGAAATACCAGACCACCTGACCTGCCTCTTGAGAAACCCATGTGCAGGTCAGGAAATAACAGTTAGAAATGAACAATAAACAACACACTGGTTCCAAATAGGAAAAGGAGTACATCAAGGCTGTATATTGTCAGCTTGCTTATGATGCAGAGTACATCATGAGAAACACTGGGCAGGAAGAAGCACAAGCTGGAATCAAGATTGTTGGGAGAAATAGCAATAACTTCAGATATGCAGATGACACTACTTTTATGGTAGAAAGTGAAGAGGAAGAAAAAAGCCTCTTGATGAAAGTGAAAGAGGAGAGTAAAAAAGTTGGCTTAAAGCTCAACATTCAGAAAATGAAGATCATAGCATCTGGTCCCATCATTTCATGGGAAATAGATGGGGAAACAGTGGAAAAGTTATCCGACTTTATTTCGGGGGGCTCCAAAATCACTGCAGATGGTGGTTGCAGCCATGAAATTGAAAGACGCTTATTCCTTGGAAGGAAAGTTATGACCAACCTAGACAGCATATTAAAAAGCAGAGACAATACTTTGCCAACAAACGTCCATCTAGTCAAGGCTATGGTTTTACCAGTGGTCATGTATGGATGTGAGAGTTGGACTGTGAAGAAGGCTGAGCGCCGAAGAATTGATGCTTTTGAACTGTGGTGTTGGAGAAGACTCTTGAGAGTCCCTTGGACTGCATAGAGATCCAACCAGTCCATTCTAAAGATGATCAATCCTGGGTATTCTTTGGAAGGACTGATGCTCAAGCTGAAACTCCAATATTTTGGCCACCTCATGCGAAGAGGTGACTCTTTGGAAAAGACTCTGATGCTGGGAGAGATTGGGGGCAGGAGGTGAAGGGAACGACAGAGCATGAGATGGCTTGATGGCATCACCGACTCGATGGACATGAGTCTGAGTGAATTTCGGGAGTTGCTGATGGACAGGGAGTCCTGGAGTGTTGTGATTCATGGAGTCGCAGGAGTCGGACATGACTGAGCGACTCTACTGACTGAACCGAATGCATTAAAATGTAATTCACAACATTTCGTAACATATATGTTATGGGGCCAGAAAAGGGTTTCTCGAGTGGCTCAGTGGCCTCAGAATCCTCCTGCCAATGTAGGAGATGTGGATTCGATACCTGGGACTAGAAGATACCTGGAGGAAGAAATGGCTACCTACTCCAGTATTCGTGGCTGGGGAATCCCATGGACAGAGGTGCCTGGCAGGCTACAGTCCATGGGGTCATAAAGAGTCAGAGAAAACTTAGCAACTGAGCCAGTAAAAAGACTGGAATTTTTGTATGTGACTGAACTTATCAGTTTTAAAATTTAATGCTGTACTTTATGATGTTTTAAAGATAGGAAAGATATAAGCATCTGAATGCAGATTCCAAAGAATAGCAAGAAGAAATAAGAAAGCCTTCTTTAACGATCAAGGCAAAGAAATAGAGGAAAAGAACAGAATGGGAAAGACTAGAGATCTCTTCAAGAAAATTAGAGATACCAAGGGAGCATTTCGTGCAAAGATGGGCTCGATAAAGGACAGAAATGGTCTGGATCTAACAGAAGCAGAAGATATTAAGAAGAGGTGGCAAGAATACACAGAACTGTGCAAAAAAGATCTTCACGACCCAGATAATCATGATGATGTGATGACTAATTTAGAGCCAGACATCTTGGAATGTGAAGTCAAGTGGGCCTTAGAAAGCATCACTACGAACAAAGCTAGTGGAGGTGATGGAATTCCAGTTGAGCTGTTTCAAATCCTGAAAGATGATGCTGTGAAAGTGCTGCACTCAATATGCCAGCAAATCTGGAAAACTCAGCAGTGGCCACAGGACTGGAAAAGGTCAGTTTTTATTCCAATTCCAAAGAAAGGCAATGCCAAGGAAAGCTCAAACTACCGCACAATTGCACTCGTCTCACACGCTAGTAAAGTAATGCTCAAAATTCTCCAAGCCAGACTTCAGCAATACGTGAACCGTCAACTCCATGATTTCAAGCTGGTTTAAGAAAAGGCAGAGGAACCAGAGATCAAATTGCTAACATTTACTGGATCATGGAAAAAGCAAGATAGTTCCAGAAAAACATCTATTTCTGCTTTATTGACTATGCCAAAGCTTTTGACTGCGTGGATCACAGTAAACTGTGGAAACTTCTGAAAGAGATGTGAATACCAGACCACCTAACCTGCCTCTTGAGAAATCTGTATGCAGGTCAGGAAGCAACAGTTAGAACTGGACATGGAACAACAGACTGGTTCCAAATAGGAAAAGGAGTACGTCAAGGCTGTATA
>SJXQ01010825.1:157358-185972 GCA_006408695.1 Aepyceros melampus | reverse complement strand
AGGTGTTTCTTGACTTCCTACTTTTGCATTCCAGTCCCATATAATGAAAAGGACATCTTTCTGGGTGTTAGTTCTAAAAGGTCTTGTAGGTCTTCATAGAACCGTTCAACTTCAGCTTCTTCAGCGTTACTGGTTGGGGCATAGACTTGGATAACTGTGATATTGAATGGTTTGCCTTGGAGACGAACAGAGATCATTCTGTCGTTTTTGAGATTGCATCCAAGTACTGCATTTCGGTCAACTTTTGTTGACCATGATGGCTACTCCAATTCTTCTGAGGGATTCCTGCCCGCAGTAGTAGATATAATGGTCATCTGAGTTAAATTCACCCATTCCAGTCCATTTTAGTTCGCTGATTCCTAGAATGTCGACGTTCACCCTTGCCATCTCTTGTTTGACCACTTCCAATTTGCCTTGATTCATGGACCTGACATTCCAGGTTTTTATGCAATACTGCTCTTTACAGCATTGGATCTTGCTTCTATCACCAGTCACATCCACAGCTGGGTATTGTTTTTGCTTTGGCTCCATCCCTTCATTCTTTCTGGAATTATTTCTCCACTGAGCTCCAGTAGCATATTGGGCACCTAATGACCTGGGGAGTTCCTCTTTTGGTATCCTATCATTTTGCCTTTTCATACTGTTCATGGGGTTCTCAAGGCAAGAATACTGAAGTGGCTTGCGATTCCCTTCTCCAGTGGACCACATTCTGTCAGACCTCTCCACCGTGACCCGCCCGTCTTGAGTTGCCCCATGGGCATGGCTTGGTTTCATTGAGTTAGACAAGGCTGTGGTCCTAGTGTGATTAGATTGACTAGTTTTCTGTGATTATGGTTTCAGTGTGTCTGCCCTCTGATGCCCTCTTGCAACACCTACCATCTTACTTGGGTTTCTCTTCCTTGGGCGTGGGGTATCTCTTCAAGGCTGCTCCAGCAAAGCACAGCCACTGCTCCTTACCTTGGACGAGGGGTATCTCCTTACTGCCACCATTCCTGCCCTTCAACGTGGGAATATAAGGGATAATAATAGCTGCCATTTGGGGACTCTGTGCTAATAGTATGCTAGGAACTTTGCAAAACATTTTACATATTTTATCTCATTTAATCCTCATAATCTCATGAGACTACTATTATTAGTGCCATTTTACATAATGTAGAGAAAGGTTGAATAAATTTCTCAAGGTAATTCAGCAAGTAAGAATTGGAGCTGGGAATCAAAAGAGTATATCTGATTGCAAAGCTTGTTGCTACCTCGTGTGGCTTCCAGTACAGGAGAAAAGGTTCTAAGTTCCATTCGGTAATTACCCATTAAGGGAAATTATCTGGCAGATATACAGCATTAACCCTCTGCATTTTCATCTGCTCCATCCTAAAACACCTAAAAAACAAAAAAGTAAAGGGGAAATGCAAATTAAAACCTCAGAGAAGGACTTCGTGGGTGGTTCAGTGATTAGGAATCTGTATTGTAATTCAAGGGTTGTGGTCCATCCAGTTTTGGGGACTACGATCCCGCATGCCACGGAGCAAGCCCTCACACCACAGCTAGAGCCTGTATGCCACAAGGAAAGATCTGGCATGTGGCGGTGAAGAGCCCACAAATAACATATTTTTAAAAACCTCAGTGAGACACCTTTATGCACCCATGTACATGCGTGCATACGCAGCCATTCAGTCGTGTCTGTTTGTGACCCCCATGACCTGTAGCCCTCCAGGCTCTTCTGACCGTGGGATTCTCCGGGCAAGAAAACTGGAGTGGGTTGCCATATCCTCCTCCAGGGGATCTTCCCCACCAGGAATTGAACCCATGTTTATGAAATCTCCTGCTTTGACAAGTGGGTTCTTACCACTAGCACCACCTGGGAAGCCCTTACATACCCACCAGAAAGGCTAAAATGAACAAGAGAGAAAAGACAAAGTACTGGCAAGACTGTGGAGCAACCATAACTCTCAGGCTACTGCCGCTGCTGCTGCTGCTGCTGCTGCTAAGTCACTTCAGTCGTGTCCGACTCTGTGCGACCCCATAGACGGCAGCCCACCAGGCTCCCCTGTCCCTGGGATTCTCCAGGCAAGAACACTGGAGTGGGTTGCCATTTCCTTCTCCAGTGCATGAAAGTGAAAAGTGAAATTGAAGTCGTTCAGTCATGTCCAACTTTTAGCAATCCCATGGACTGCAGCCTAGCAGGCTCCTCCGTCCATGGGATTTTCCAAGCAAGAGTACTGGAGTGGGTGCCATTGCCTTCTCCCTCAGGCTACCTAAGGGAACATAAATTGGCCCAATCACTTTGTTAAACTGTTTGGCAGGATCAGCAAAAGCTGAAGCTATGCATAGCCAAAGATGTGTACATATGTTCACTGAAAGGACATGCACAAAAAAAGCTTATGCTTATACTTAGTAATAGCACTAAATTGGAAACTATGCAAATATCCACGCTGTTAGAAGTCAATGTGTAACCAACCAGGACCTTATTGGGCCTTCCAAGGACAGAACCTCTTGTTCCCCATGTTCTCCGCCTGCCTCTTATCTGCAGAAAAACTTTAGCCTTCTACACTTTACCTGAATTCTAAAGAATAAAATTAATCAGAAGTGAGAAAATGCAGAAAGAAGGTGAAACAGTCAAGCAAGACTAATAATAGTTTAGCCATTAAACAAAGTCAAGGACCTTTAGTTACTCCTCAAGGGAGGAGAAGGGGCTGACAGAGGATGAGATGGTTGGATGGCATCACTGACTCAATAGACATGAGTCTGGGCAAACTCCAAGAGATAGTGAAGGTCTCAGAAGCCTGGCGTGCTGCAGTCAATGGGGTCTCAAAGAGTCAGACATGACTTAGAAACTGAACAACAAAGGTTATAGATAATATTCTAGCTATGTCCTTTGGGCTATTTTGCAGATACCAAAACCCTAGCAGGTAAAGAAGTTAACTATATGCTGTTATAAGCATTAGATCCCAGACCAGTTGTAAAAGAAGGTTGATAATGTTGACTCCTGATTACCTCATCACCAACCAATCAAAAGAATGTCCACCAGATGGTCATGCACCGCGCCCCTCCCCCTGCAACCTCTCTCCCTCACCCCCGTCTTTAAAAACTCTTCCCTGAAAGCCATCAGGGAGTTCAGATCTTTTGAGTCCTAGCTGCCCAGATTCCTTGGCTTGGTGCCTGCAATAAATGCTGCACTTTGCTCCATTACAGCCCTGTGTCAGGACATCCGCTTTACTGTGCACAGGTGAGTGGACAGAAGTTTCTTTTGGTAACAAATGTAGCAATTACTCTTAGTGGAGTAATGACTCTGGAAGAGAACATGGGAGCTTCTTGCTAATAATGTTCTGTTTCTTAATCTGAGTGCTGATTTACATGTGTGTTCAGGTTGCATGTTTGTGGACACTTTTCTGAAGGCATTTATACTTCAATAAAAAGCGGGGCTTTTTGGGGGAGGCGGGGGGGCTTTTATTTAGAATGAAGGCAAAGGAATGAATGAAAAGTTTATAAGACTCAAGAAGAAAAAGAACAGGAGAGGAGACAAATATCGGTATAATTTTAAAAGACAGAAATTAGAATGGAGGATACATCATTTGAAGGATCCTATAATAAGCTGTCTATATCCATAAGCAATCACCCTACATTTAAGTTCCAGTCAACAAGCTCCATCTGTGCATAAATAATTTCTAATCAACTTGTTAGTATCTCACTCTTTGTTTTAGTTCCTTTGGACTGTAATTAAAAATTACTATTGACTGTGCTAAGTTGCTTCAGTTGTGTCTGACTCTTTGCCACCTACTGACCCCAGACTCCCCTGTCCAAGGGATTCTCCAGGCAAGAATACTGGAGTGGGTTGCCATTTCCTCCTCCAGGGGATCTTCCTGACCCAGGGATTGAACCCAGGTCTCTGATTGCAGGCAATTCTTTACTGTCTGAGCCACCAAGGAAGCCCCTATTGGATGGGCAGCTTATAAACAACCGAAATTTACTTCTCACAGTTCCGGAGGCTGAAAAGTCCATGATCGAGGTGCCAGCAGATTTATTGTCTGGTGAATGCCTGCTTCCTGTTTTATAGACCAGGACCAGACTGTGTCCTCACTTGGCCTGAGAGATAAGGAGCTCTCTTGGGTCTCCCTTAGAAGGTACTAATCCTACTCATGGTGACTCCACCCTTATGTCGTAGTCATTTCCCAAAGGCCTCCCCTTCCTGATACCATTACGTTGGGAGATAGTTTTCAACATATGAATTTTCAAAGTACATGAAACATTCAGCCTACTGCACACTTAAACATGAAAAAACATCTAAGACACACAGTAATTGCAGGCAGTTTCTTCATTGTCTGAACCACCAGGGAAAGGAATATGTATAGAACTCTTGCACGCAGCATTTTGAGAGGGCACATACTTTAAAAACAAAGAAGATTTAAGAAAATTAATTAAAAAAAAAGAAAATTAATTTTGATTTAGGTCATCGAACAACTTTATACATATTGAAAAAAATGCTGTAAAGAATCTTTTAGTAAAATATTTTAAAAATTCTCCAAATATATGGAGTTTTAAAAATAATCATTTTTGTATTGTTTTTAACTTAATTGTAATGTGGTCAGAGAATACAGCTCTCATTCTCTGACCACAGAGAAAAATGCTGTAAAAATATTTTAGTAAGATTTAAAAAAAATTCTCGAAATATGTGCTAGTGCTAGGCCACTTCAGTCATGTCTGACTCTTTGCGACCCCATGGACAATAGCCTGCCAGGCCCCTATGTCCATAGAATTTTCCAGGAAAGGATACTGGAGTGGGTAGCCATTCCCTTCTTCAGGGGATCTTCCAGACCCAGGGATTGAACCTAGGTCTCCCGTGTTGCAGGCAGATTTTTTACTGTCTGAGCCACCAGGGAAGCCCCCTCCAAATTATGGAGTTTTAAAAATATCATTTTATTATTGATTTTTAACTTGAGTGTAATGTGGTCAGGGAATCTCTGACCACATTACACTTAAGTTAAAAATCAATAATAAAATGATTATTTTTAAAACTCCATATATTCAGAGAATTTTTTAGAAATCTTAAAGTTAAAAGAAGAAATCCCAATTAAAATATATAATATTATATTTGAGAAGTAAAAAATTGCTATATGTATTTAGAAAATTTACATGATACATGTAAACAGATAACATATGCTTTTTACACTAGAAAATAAGAAATACTGAAAATCAATTATATAAGTGACCAGCTAATACATTAGAAAGAAACAAGAGAATAAATTCAAAGTACTAGAAGGAAGAGGATAACAAAATCAGAGAATAAATTAGTAAAATAGAAAAAGACGTGATTCATATGGCCAACAAAACTAAGATTAGATCTTTGAAAGTGAAAGTCACTCAGTCCTGTCCAACTTTTTGTGACCCCATGGAGTATACCGTCCCTGGAATTCTCCAGGCCAGAATACTGGAGTAGGTAGCCTTTCCCTTCTCCAGGGGATCTTCCCAACCCAGGGATCAAACCCAGGTCTCCCATATTGCAGGCAGATTCTTTACCAGCTGAGCCACAAGGGAAGCCCAGATCTTTGAAAACACTAGTGAAAAAAGTTCTGTGAGTCTGATCCAGATAGAAGAGAAATAGCAACAAATAAATAATGCTAGGACTAGAAGGGGAAACATAACAAAGTACAACAGAGATACAAGAAATTAGAAAATATAATGAACTTTATTTCAAAAATGTTTTAGACAAGAGAATGAAAAGACAAGTCACAGACTTGGAGGAAATCTCAGCAAAATACATATTTAATAAAGGACTGTTATCCAGAATATAGAGAGAACTTTTGAAATTCAATAACCCAATTAAAAAGTGAGCAAGAGATCTAAATTGACATCTCAAAGAAGTTATATGATATCCAAGTAAGCATATGAAAAGATTATCAACTTTACCTGTTGTTTGGGAATTGTAAATTAAACATGAGATACCAGTATGTCAATGAATCACTAAATTCTAATAGAATGGCTAAAATCCAAACACTATAACAGCAAGTGCTTCTGAGGATACCCAGCAACAGTAACTCTCATTCATTGCCAGCTGGAATGCAAAATAGTACAGTTCCTTCTGAAGATAATTTGTCAGTTTCTTAACAAAGTTAAACATAGTTTTGCCACTCAATCCAGCAATCATGCTCCTAGGTATTTACACCAATGAGAGGAAAATTTAATCCACACAAAAACTTGCACATAAATGTTCACAACAGCTTTCGTCATAAATTGAATGCAACCAAGATGTTCAACAGGTGAATGGGTAATCAAACTGTTACATCCATACAATGGAGTATTATTCAATGACAAAAAGAAAATAACTATCAACGCACAAGAAGGAATCTTAAATACATGTTGCTAAGTGAAAGAAGCCAATCTGAGCAGGGTACATACTGTGTGATTCCAACTACTGTACATGACTTTCTGGAAAAGGCAAAAGTATGGTGACAGTAAAAAGATCAGTGGTGGCCAGAGGGCTACCCAGTGGTGGGGAAGAAGAGAGGGTGCATAGGTGGAGGGAGCACTGAGGATTTTTAGGGCAGTGAAACTATTCTGTATGGTACTGAATGACATGGTATTCTGTATAGTACTGTATGACATGATGCACGTGTCAAAACCCATAGGATTGTGCAACACGGGAAAATCCTAAACTATGAACTTAAGTTAGTCAATATTGGTTCATCAACTGTAACAAACATACCACACCAGTGGAAAATGTTAATATTATAATAGGGAAGCTGTGTGGAGTGGGCTTAAAACTCAACATTCAAAAAACTAAGATCATGGCATCTGGTCCCATCACTTTATGGCAAGTAGATAGGGAAAAAATGGAAACAGTGAGAGACTTTATTTTTGGGTGGGCTCCAAAATCACTGCAGATGGTAATTGCAGCCACGAAATTAAAAGATGCTTGCTCCTTGGAAGAAAAGCTATGACCAACATAGACAGCATATAAAAAGCAGAGACATTGCTTTACCAACAAAGGTCCATCTAGTCAAAGCTATGGTTTTTCCAGTGGTCATGTATGGATGTGAGAGTTGGACTATAAAGAAAGCTGAGTGCTGAAGAATTGATGTTTATGAACTATGGTGCTGGAGAAGACTCTTGACAGTCCCTTGGACTGCAAGGAGATCAAATCAGTCAATCCTAAAGGAAATCAGTCCTGAATATTCATTGGAAGAACTGATGCTGAAGCTGAAACTCTAATACTTTGACCACGTGATGCGAAGAACTGACTCATTTGAAAAGACCCTGATGCTGAGAAAGATTGAGGGCAGGAGGAGAAGGGGATGAGATAATTGGATGGCATCACCAACTCGATGGACATGAGTTTGATCAAGCTCTAGGAGTTGGTGATGGACAGGGAAGCCTCGGAGTGCTGTGGTCCATGGGGTCGCAAAGAGTCGGACACGACTGAGTGACTGAACTGAACTGTAGGGGTTGGGGGAAGGCATGCAGGAACTCTGTACTTTCTATTAGAATTTTCTCTGAATCTAAAACTGCTCTATAAATAAAGTCAATTAGTTACAAAAGAGACAGTGATCATGCTGTGAACTGCTTGATTTATCTGAAATGTAATTAATTGATTCCAAGGACAACTTAATGCCAAGCACAGGTATCTCATGTACAGAAAATTCAAGAGGAACTGTGGCAAAAGTGCTAGTGGCCTACCCAATATCCATTCTCCTCTCTGCTTAGTAACAGTAGTCAGTGTATTACATGTATTAAACAATACATTTTTCTGTCTCCATTGTGATTAGGTATGGTGGCCATGTGACTAAGTTCTGGCCAATGAGGTATAAACAAGTTATAAATAAGTTTTTGCACTTGACTTTGGGTAAAGTTATTTAAAAAGTCTTTTTTTGTGTGTGGGGTGTTGCTTTTTATCATTATCCTTCTTTCTTGCTGAGAGTTAAAACCTGATGGCTAGAACGCCACAGCCCCCTGCCACCACAGTGGCACCTTGAAGATGGAACCAGATGCCTAGAAACGGGGAGTGGAGAGGTTGAAGAAGCCTGGATTTCTGATGTCTTCTGCAGTTTCTGTACTAACCCTAAGTTTAGGTTACTTCTGGACTTCTTTTACATGAGAAAATTAATTTTTTTAAGTCATGCAGTCGTTTGTTACTATCAGTAGAACCCAATCCCTAAGTGATACAGGAAATGAAAGATACTAATAATGAATGCATATCACACAGGTCAACTAAAATCTGCTGAATACAGTGCCCAGTAGATGTACAATAAAGGTGAAAACCATTTATTCAATTTGTTTAGTGTGTTGAAGATAAAGGTCAAGACTTAGAGGGAACCACTAAATAGGCTTATTCAATATCCTGTTTCCTTCTACTGAAATTCTGTCATTCCTTTCTGCCCACTGATCCCTTCTATAAACTTTTCTAATATTTTAGGTATTATACAGATTATAAAAATATGCAGCTATGCACTCAAGAAGCTTACAAGCTAGCTGGGGATGCAAAAAAAGACTTTACTGTCAGCAAGTGAGAAAAGGCATCCTTTCTTGGTGGTTTAGAGACTCAGAACTCTTTTTTTCTCCTAAGGAAGTGGAATGAGACTATCTCTTGGGGAAAATGCCCATATTCATTTAGAAGAAATTCATGAAGGCCCTTTAGAGTAAGGGTGAGATACATACACCCCCACAATGAGACAAGTTCATCTAACAACAGGGGTTGAAAGCTGAATCTTCTTGGAAGAAGGACATCTGGGAGGAGAGACTGTGGGAGACAAAGAGTGTTTAAAATGTTCGGAGATGGGATTTTAAGTTCCTTATGAGAAGTGTGTGCATGTTATGCAACCTCATCTTCTCTTCCTCGTAGGGAGGTGTCCACAACGTCTGTATCATTCTCTAATGCTTTTGTTCCAGGAGATTCATTAGAGGAATTTGAATAGGTATTGAATTTTGCATCCAGGTTTGCAGGAGGAAAAGACAAACGTTATTTGGAGCTTTTTGGAGCTGGGGATAAAGAGTAGGGTAGACTCTACATCTAGGTCACAGAGACAAGAGCACAGAAACAGACCTCCAGTTAAATGATGAATTGAGCCATATGTAACTCCACTTCCTCCTGAAATCTCTCTTTAAAATTGTGAAAACACAAACCTTCCAGGTAAAAAGATATAGAAAAAAAGAAAACCCCCTAAATGAGAAAAAAACAGAAGCTATTTATTCAGAACTTGCTATAGGAGGGAGTCAGCCACCATCACTTGTGTTTGGCAAAGACTCAAAGGCAGGCAGAGAATTGGGGAATCTTTATAATGAAAAAATGAGAAGGCTTTAGATCTATTCTGAATGGAGGTCATTGTCCTGGGGAAGTTCAGTTCAGATCAGTTCAGTCGCTCAGTTGTGTCTGACTCTTTGCAACCCCATGTACCACAGCATGCCAGGCCTCCCTGTCCGTCACCAGCTCCCGACGTCTACCCAAACTCATGTCCATTGAGTCGGTGATGCCATCCAACCATCTCATCCTCTGCCATCCCCTTCTCCTCCTACCCTCAATCTTTCCCAGCATCAGAGTCTTTTCAAATGAGTCAGCTCTTCGCATCAGGTGGCCAAAGTGTTGGAGTTTCAGCTTCAACATCAGTCCTTCCAATGAACACCTAAGACTGATCTTTAGGATGGATTGGTTGGATCTCCTTGTAGTCCAAGGGACTCTCAAGAGTCTTCTCCAACACCACAGTTCTAAAGCATCAATTCTTTGGCACTCAGCTTTCTTTATAGTCCAACTCTCACATCCATACATGACTACTGGAAAAACCATAGCCTTGACTAGACAGACCTTTGTTGACAAAGTAATGTCTCTGCTTTTTAATATGCTGTCTACGTTGGTCATAACTCTCCTTCCAAGGAGTAAGCGTCTTTTAATTTCATGGCTGCAATCACCATCTGCAGTGATTTTGGAAGGAAAGTTAGGGATGGGCTAACTGGAAGCCAGGATTCTTATGTGATTGATTTAGCTTTCTCTGTTTGGTCCTGTATTGGAAGTGGAGGCCAGGTATAAGGAAGCTACTCATTGATAAATTCTGACCACTCTCATGCCAGTTAGATGCTAACCACCTGGCTTCCTAGGCCGGTTGCTGTGGAGGTTCTGGGTCAGTGTTCTCTTGTCTTACATGGAATGGCTATCTGTCCATTCATATGGTTGTATTTTCACAAAAGAGGAGATGTAATTGCTAACATTTTGGAAGCTGGAAAGCAGAAGGATGGTGGGAATTGACTTAGCAAACTCATCATCTATCAACGGACAGGCCAAGAGAAAGCCTCATTTGCCCCCCAAAGAACCACCGAAAGACCTGAAAACAGGCAGCGCCAGGTACCTCAAGAAACAGGGGTAGGGGTTTCCCTGGTGGCTCAGTGGTGGGGAATCCATCTGCCAATGCAGACATCCCCAATGCAGGGGACACAGGTGTGATCCCTGATCTCGGGAGATCCCACATGCTGCGGAGCAGCTGGGCCCAGGCACCACAACTATTGAGCTATGTTCTAGAACTGCAACTGCTGAAGCCTGTGTACCCTGGAACCCGTGCTCTGCAGCGGGAGAGGCCATGGCAATGAAAAGCCTATGCACCACAAGAGGGGAGTGAAGCGTGCTCACCGCAACTAGAGAAAAGCCTGAGCAGCAACAAAGACCCAGCACAGCCAAAAGTAAATTAAAAGAAGAAGAAGAAGTAGGGGTAAAGTTGGGACTAAAAGCACAATAATTGGTTAAAAGTGTACTTTAGAAGCAGACACCAGACTTCCTCCTTTACTCTCAAGTCACTCCCTTTCTGGCCCCTGCAGAAGGCTTAGGCTTGATTCCCTGGAGAGGGTAGAGGTGACTCTATCTAGTTAAGGATAGGGGTGCCATACTAATGAGAATTCAGTGAAAAATCACTGAGACTCCTGCACTACTCTCCCGCATCAGCAACCAGTGTTAGAGGCCAAGTGCTGAAGAAAACTTCAGATAATTTTGATATGCTACTATTGCTAAGTTGCTTCAGTTGTGTCCAACTTTGTGCAACCCCAGAGATGGCAGCCCACCAGGCTCCCCGTCCCTGGGATTCTCCAGGCAAGAACACTGGAGTGGGGTGCCATTGCCTTCTCCAATGCATGAAAGTAAAAAGTGAAAGTGAAGTTGCTCAGTCGTGTTTGACTCCCAGTGACCCCATGGACTGTAGCCTACCAGGTTCCTCCATTCATGGGACTTTCCAGGCAAGAGTACTGGAGTGGGGTGCCATTGCCTTCTCCGAATTTTGATATGAGCACATATCAAATTTTCATTATCATCTTGCAATGAGGAAGAAGCTTTATAGTAGGATATAGGGAAAAGTGTGAAATACTTTTAAATGGACAGAAAGATGACTAAGAAATTGGAGACTATGCATTGTTTTAAACAGTCGGATAAGTGGAGTCTTCCCACTTATCAGATTCTATGGGATTTATACTTTTTCTATCTTTGAACTATTTCACATCTCTGAGGAGATATAAGCTAATTTGTTAAAAACTGATAATAATGCAATTAATTATTGTCTTTAGATTTGCAAAAAAATTCTGTTAGGTAAAGCTTCTATTGACATCACTATCCCCCTACATCCTCCAATAAGCTGGCTTTGCAAATACTAAGAAAATTGGTTTCAACAATTCTGATAGGCTTAGATACTTGGTTTGGCCTTTGGATTTTCCTTTGAACTGATTGTAACATCTTTTCCAGTTCTTTCAATAATTAATAAGTTAAATCTTTGACACATTCATTTCATATTTGCATCTGAGTCTTTTTTTAAACAATAATCCATTAAGAAATCAAATTCAAAGGTCTACTTTTAGTAGAGATATTTGAGAGGAAGAGATTGGTTAGAAAATAATTTTAAATTAGATACAAAAATGAAAAAATATTTGATAAAAATCACTATACTCTTAGCTGAAAAGTGGGTGGATAACTGGTTTCTCAGAAGTTTTAATCCCATTAGTTGTGAGTATTTAATCAGAAATTCTAATTTATTCCTGGAAAGAGGCTGTATGTAAATTACCTCATGCAAAAATTGCATCCTGGTCCTAGTTAGGATTTTTTTTTTTACAGATGATGATTCCCAAAACTCCAGTCCAAAGCTGTGCCTCTAAATACTTGTCATATCAGTGCTACACAAGATGCTGGTCTGAATGAGAAATCAACCTTGCTCCAGAATGTAAATCAGCATTCTGCTTCCTTCACTGAAAAATCTTCCTGAAAAAAAAAGTAAAGGGTAATTAACACAGTGCTTGCTACCAGAGTTTATACTCTAGCAAAAGGTTTCATCATGTTAAGGACTGGTGAAAACAGATTACACAAAATGGTGGTTCAGTTCAGTTCAGTTGCTCAGTCATGTCCGACTCTTTGCAACCTCATGAACCACAGCATGCCAGGCCTCCCTGTCCATCACCAACTGCCGGAGTCTACCCAAACCCATGTCCATTGAGTCGGTGATGCCATCCAACCATCTCATCCTCTGCCATCCCCTTCTCCTCCTGCCCTCAATCTTTCTCAGCATCAGGGTCTTTTCTAATAAGTCAGCTCTTCACATCGGGTGGCCAAAGTATTGGAGTTTCAGCTTCAGCATCAGTCCTTCCAATGAATACCCAGGACTGATCTTTAGGATGGACTGGTTGGATATCCTTGCAGTCCAAGGGACTCTCAAGAGTCTTCTCCAACACCACAGTTCAAAAGCATCAATTCTTCGGTGCTCAGCTTTCTTTATAGTCCAATTCTCACATCCATACATGACTACTGGAAAAACCATAGCCTTGACTAGACAGACCTTTGTTGGCAAAGTAATGTGTCTGCTTTTTAATATGTTGTCTAGGTTGGTCATAACTTTTCTTCCAAGGAGTAAGTGTCTTTTAATTTCATGGCTTCAATCACCATCTGCAGTGATTTTGGAGCCCCAAAAAATAAAGTTGGCCACTGTTTCCATTGTTTCCCCATCTATTTGTCATGAAGTGATGGGACTGGATGCCATGGTCTTCATTTTCTGAATGTTGAGCTTTAAGCCAACTTTTTCACTCTCCTCTTTCACTTTCATCAGGAGGCTTTTTAGTTCCTCTTCACTTTCTGCCATAAGGGTGGCATCATCTGCATATCTGAGGTTATTGATATTTCTCCCAGCAATCTTGATTCCAGCTTTTGCTTCATTCAGCCCAGCGTTTCTCATGATGGTGGTATGTACCCAAAATGGAGCATTGTTTAACCTTAAAAAGGAATGAAATTATAATACATGATACAACATGGATGAAGCTTGAATATATACCATGCTAAGTGAATAAGCCAAAAACAAAAGGACAAATAGTATATGAGTTCACTTATAGGAGGTATCTAGAATAGTAAAATTCATGGAGTAGAATGGTGGTAGCCAGGGGCCTTGGGGAAGGCATGGGGAGTCATTGCTTAATGATAGACAGTTTCAGTTTGGGATGATGGAAAAGTTCTGGAGATAGTAATCATAGTTGCAAAGCAATATGAATATAATTAATGCCACAGAACTGTACACTCACAAATGATTAAAATGGGGACTTCTCTAGTGGTACGTTGGATAAAAATTCACCTGCTAATGCAGGGGACACAGGCTCGATCTCTGGTCCAGGAAAATTCCACATGCCAAGGAGCAGCTAAGCCTTTGTGCCACAACTACTGAGCCTGCATATTATAACCACTGAAGCCCTCAGGCTCCAGAGACAGTGCTCTGCAGCAAGAGAAGCTCCCACAGTGAGAAGCCTGTGCGCCAAGAAGAGTTGACCCTGCTCACGACCACTAGAGAAAGCCTGTGCACAGCAAGAAGACCCAGCGCAACCAAAAATTAATTAAGTAATTAAATTTAAAAAGAGAAAAATTTGTTAATGGTGACAATGGTTCAATTTTAAGATATTTATTTGTGAATAGCACTGAAACATGTATATTACCATATGTGAAATAGATCACCAGTCCAAGTTTGATGCATGAATCAGGGCACTCAAAGCCGGTGCACTGGGACAACCTTGAGGATGGGATAGGGTGGGAGGGGGGTTCAGGATGGGGGACACATGTACACCCATGGCTGATTCATGTCAGTGTATGGCAAAAAACACTACAAACTGTAAAGCAGTTAGCCTTCAACTACAATAAATAAATTAATTTTTTAAAAAGATTTTTATTTGCCTCATAATTTAAAATAGGATTAAAATGATAAATTTTATCTTATGTGTATTTTGCCATAATTTTAAAAATTATTTATTGATTTATTGATTTATTTAATTTTACATTTGGCTGTACTGAGTCTTTTTTGCTGCGTGGGTTTTTCTCTAGTTACAGTGAGTGGAGGCCACTCTCCAGTTGCAGTGCATAGGTTTCTCATTGAGGTGGGTTCTCTCGCTGTACAGCATGGCCTCTAGGCACACGAGCTTCAATAGTTGCAGCATATGGGCTCAATAGTTTTGGCTCACAGGCTCTAGAGCACAGGATCCGTTGTGGCATACCAGCTTAGTCGCCCCTTGGCATATGGAATTTTCCCAGATCAGGGATCAAACCCACGTTTCCTGTGTCTCCTGTATTGGCAGGCAGATTCTTTACCCCTGAGCCACCAGGGAAACCCTGCCACAATTTTTAAAGTTGCATACTATCTAGACCAGAGACACTTTGAATTGTATTATATTAGATTCCAGGTTTCTCAAACTAAATTTATCAACCCAACAGATTTTTTTCACACACTACAAACTACCTCCTCTCTACTCCTCACTCCACATCTTTCTCCACTACTCACTTGGTTACTAATACTAGAAACCTGTGAAATGGTCTAGAACCCTTCCTTTCCCTCATCTTTGTGTGTGTTATCTAATCCTGGTTGTCTAACTGTGCTGGTTGTAAAGAAATTGTTCCTCAGCTTCAAACCCTCCCACCTCTCCTCTATTTTTTGATGCCAGACTAGCTCTCTGCAATTCACGTATTTCCTTTGCAAGTCTGGCTCTCCGTTAGCTTCTGTCAATAGTGGGAGATCTGAGGCAGGAATGAGAGAAAAGGGACTTGCTCCTTCCTGTTCACTTCCTGTTTCTGTCAGTGTCATCCAGGCCACAGTTGTCTGTGCCAGCAGTAACAGTTGGTTCCATCTTTGGACTTCTTCTGTATTCCCAGAAGGAGCTTCATCATATTCCTCAGAGATACCAGTACCAGCCAGCCAGCCACCCTCCTCAGAGGTCTGAGTCCTGAAATGCAGGCCCTCCTCTGAGCCACTGAGTTACCAGAATAAGTCAGTATAAGACAGCGTGTTCTCCTCAAGGTCTGGATTCCACCTCTCTAAGGCCCCTCCTTCAAGTGTTTAGCCCAATATTCCCAACCTTGAACTTTATTTCTCCATCTACTTTTCGTAGCTACTACTTTCCTGTTTCATTTTCCTTTCTCAATTCTCCAATACCCGTGATAGCGCTAATAACTCTGTGTTAGTTTCCTCAGTTCAATAACTGCAGAAACTGTGGTTTCTGTTTCCTCATTGAATCCTGACTAACAAGAAAATAGCCCTAAGCGTGGTTCTAGGAAAGAGACTTTCAGATATAGGATTTGCGGTTGATTTGATCATACCCTTACATTCAAATTCAATGTTGAGCAATTCGTCAATGGGAAATGAGATGTAGTAACATCATAGATAATCAGCTTATCACCTTAAGTCTTTTGTATTGAAGTGCCCACTAAAACAAATGCTTTGGAGCCATGCTTGACTATTTGATGGTAGAGGTGATTGTCATGGGGCCTAAGCAGTATTATCAGGTGGCTCAGTGGTAAAGAATCAGTCTGCCAATTCAGGAGACATGAGTTCAATCTCTGAGTCAGGAAGATCCCCTGGAGTAGGAAATGGCAATCCACTCCAGTGTTCTTGCCTGGAAAATTCCATAGACAGAGGAGCCTGGCAGGCTACAGTCCAAGGGGTTGCAAAGAGTCAGACATGACTGGGTGATTCAGCAGGCATGCACACATGCACATTGACTATAACAACTATAGATTGGGAGTGACTTTATTTTCACGCATTGAAGAGCTTACATAAAGAAATGGAAAGTCCAAGTCATTAAATATTTGGTTCAAGGTACAACAAAAGCTTCTATGGAAGCCCTAAAAGAACCCCTTCCTTTTTGTACCTGAAGACTAAAACAACAAAAGTTTAATTGTGCAGTTTTCAGAATAACAACAGAAGTTACCTCATAGCCTTGCCAAAACTCTCTAGTGAAAGAGCATTACTTGGAGGAATATGACACTGAAACTTGGAATGAGGACATTAGGACTGCCTCAAAGCTAAGATTCTAGAATGCCCAAATCTCTCTAGTATCAGTGGAAACAGCCCTCATCCCTTGCTTAAAGTCCTGTAATTATATCATCTGAAGAATGCCTATTTTCCTTCAGTTTCACTCCCACCACTCACTGTTGTTAACTGTAGGGTTTCTCAGTGCCTGTGGATAAGTCTTTGTTGTGAGATGATGTCCTGTGCACTGTAATATATTTAGCAGCATTCTTGACCTCTACCTAGTATATTCAGTAGCGCCTTCTCCAGCCTGAGTTGTGACAACCAAAATTATATCCAGATATTTCCAAGTGCACCCCAGGGGGAAAAATCATACTTGGTGAGGACCACTACTCTAGATTCAAAACTAGGGTCAGATCTCAACATATTCCACAGATTGACTGGGAAGAAATCATTTGTGCTTAATATTGCAATACTTTGCTGATTTATATTTGCAGAAACTTGAAGAATGTGTGAAACAAAGGATCCTTCCTTTCCAAGAAGGAAATAAAGAAGATAGAATGTAATATTAGATTTGGTTGAATTGTTGATGTGGGCACACTTATCACCATTCTAGATTTAATGTGTTAACTGTGCAGCTGGAAATGGCTCTGATAGTTGGTTGAATGAAACTTCACTTTCATGGTGGCCTATATTCAATAAAATTGAGATGCAAAATCTTCTGGCATAACTTAGAAGGAATCCAAAGTCTTAAGGATACAGGAAGGTTGGAGTGGCTCTATCATATATGAACTGCCATGCCATCACTATTGCATCTGAGAAATCCCAGAGGACATTCCCTTCTCTAATGCATTGAGAAATACATCAGTGAATGGGTACCAGTATGCCTGTTAACTATTTGGTGACTGTTTTCTCTAGACAGGTTTGGCGGAGGGAAAGGTATAGTTGAGACAGGTTTCTGGATTTCAGTGGAGAGAACAGATGGGATCCTGGAGTAACAGAGGTCAAGTCAGAGTGAGTGAAGAGACAACGTGTGGACTTTCTTGCAAAGAGTATGGTAGGGAACAAGGAGGAAAAAAGAGTCACTTTACAGTGCAAAGTCTTGACAAACACTGCCTCATTGAGGTAATCAAGGCAGTAAGTCATGAAGACACTACATAGTGAAGTCGCTCAGTCGTGTCCGACTCTTTGCGACCCCATGGACTGTAGCCCACCAGGCTTCTCCATCCATGGAATTTTCCAGGCATGAGTACTGGAGTGGGTTGCCATTTCCTTCTCCAGGGTACATACTTGCCTAAATAAACTAGGGCTGCCATAACGAAGCAGCTTAGATTGGACCGTCTAAAGAATAGAAATCTACTTATAGTGCTGAAGGCCGTGTCAGCTGATTCTGTTTCTGCTGAGACCCCTTTTGCTGGCTTGTGAATGGCCACCACCATCTCCATGACAGTCCTCACATCATGGAGACAGAAAGCTCTCTGGTATCTCTTCTTATGAGGACACTAATCTTATTGGATCAGGGCCCCTCCCTCATTACTTCATGTCAAACATTACTTCTGATAGGCCCTATGTCCCAAAACAGTTAAATTGGGGCTTATGGCTTCAACATATGAATTTGGGGAGAGTAGACGGGGGAAGAAATAATTCAGTCCAAATAATACCCTTGATATAGTTTGATGAATATGTCATTTTCCCCTCTGTGCTCTTTGTCCCCAAAACATATAACCCCAGTCAAATCATGAGGTAAACATCAAATGAATCCCAGTTGAATGATGTTCTACAAAATATTTAACCAATATTCTTCAAAACTACTAAGGTCACCCATGCACTTATGGTCAATTAATCTATGACCAAGGAGGCAAGAATATACAACAGAGAAAAGACAGGCTTTTCAATAAGTGGTACTGGGAAAACTGGACAGCTATATGTAAAAACAATGAAATTAGAACATTCCCTAAACCATATACAAAAATAAACACAAGATGGATCAAAGACCTAAATGTGAGGCTGGACTTTATAAAACTCTTAGAACAAAACATAGGCAGAACACTCTTTGACATAAATTGCCACAATATCTTCTTTGAACCACCCTTTAAAGTAATGAAAATAAAAACACAAATAAACAAATGTTTATTTGTTTATTATTATTAATTTGACCTAATTAAACTTAAAGGCTTTTGGGGAGTGCCCTGGTGGCCTAGTGGTTAGGATTCCAGCTTTCACTGCCAAGAGCCTGGGTTCAATCCCTGGTTGGGAAACTAAGATCCCACAAGCTGTGCAGCATGACCAAAAATATAGTCCCTAAAAAAAAAAAAAAAAAAACACTACCATATTATCCAGCAATCCCACTCAGGCATATATTTGGAGGAAATCATAATTTGAAAAGATACACGCACTCCAATTGCAGCTTCCCTGATGGCTCAGACAGTAACTGTCTGCAATGCAAGAGACCTGGATTTGATCCCTGGGTCAGGAAGATCCCCTGGAGAAGGAAATGACTACACACTCCAGTATTCTTGCCTGGAGAATTCCATGAACAGAGGAGCCTGGTGGGCTACAGTCCATGGGGTTGCAAAGAGTCGGGCATGGCTGAGAGACTGACAGTATTCATTGAAGCACTATTTCCAGTAGCAAGATATGGAGGCAACCTAAATGTCCATTGACAGAGAAATGGATAAAGAATATGCAGTACAAATACACGACGGATTATTACCAGCCATTAAAAAAAAACAAAATAACTGAGTGAAGTAAGAGACAAATATCATATGATATCACTCCTATGTGGAATTTAATTTTAAAAATGAACTTATTTACAAAACAGAAACAGACTTAACAAATACTGAAAACAAATTCATGGTTACTGAAGGGGAAACGTGGGGGGAGGGATAAATCAGGAGCTTGCAACTAATACACACACACTATTATATACAAGAGATATAACCAGCAAGGACCTACTGTATAGTACAGGGAACTATATTCATTTTGTGTGATAACCTACATGAGAAAAGAATCTGAACAAGAATGAATATATATATATATATATATATATGAAAGTGAAAGTGAAGTCGTGTCCGACTCTTTGCGACCCCATGGACTGTAGCCTACCAGGCTCCTCCCTCCATGGGATTCTCCAGGCAAGAGTACTGGAGTGGGGTGCCATTGCCTTCTCCAGGGGATCTTCCCGACCCAGGGATCAAAGCCGGGTCTCCCTCATTCCAGGCAGACACTTTAACCTCTGATAACTGAATCACATTGCTGTACACCTGAAACTAACACAACATTGTAAATAAACTACACTTCAATAAAATTTTTAAAAAATAACTGCCAAGATCATCAAAAACAAGGAAAAGTCTGAGAAACTGTCACANAGCCGGGTCTCCCTCATTCCAGGCAGACACTTTAACCTCTGATAACTGAATCACATTGCTGTACACCTGAAACTAACACAACATTGTAAATAAACTACACTTCAATAAAATTTTTAAAAAATAACTGCCAAGATCATCAAAAACAAGGAAAAGTCTGAGAAACTGTCACAACCAAGAATAGCATAAGAAGACATGTCAACTGAATGTAAAGAGGATCCCCTGATGAGATCCTGGAACACAAAAGTAATCTGATGCATGGGTTTTAACAATTATGTAATGATAATGGTTTATTAGTTATGAAAATGTGGACTTTGTTAGTGGTTCAGTGATTAAGAATCTGTCTTCCAGTGCAGGAGACACGGGCTCCAACCCTGGTCGGGGAAGATTCCATATGTCGCGGGGCAACCGAGCCCATGTGCCACAAGTACTGAACCCAGCTGGCTTAGGGCAGGTCCTCCACAACAAGAGAAGCCACCACGGTAAGAAACCGCAGCTGGAGTAGCCCCCACTTGTTACAGCTAGAGAAAGCCCGCATGCAGCAACAAAGACCCAGCATAGCCAAACATAAATAAATAAACAAAATTTAGGAATAAAAGAAAAATGTGTTATACTACTAAAAAAAAAATGACAAATGTACCATACTACGATAGATGTTAATAATAGGGGAAACTGGATATGACATATATAGGAACTCTCTATCTTCCCAAGTTTGCTATAATCTTAATCTGTTCTAAAGTAAAAAATTTACTTAAAAAAAAAAAGACAATGTGGGAAGAATTATCATAATGGGCAGCAGGAATGAACTTTGATATGCAAGAATTTGGGGCAGTGATTGATTGATCCTGGTGTCCCAAGTTAGATGGACAGCTTAATAAAATGTTACTGGAGTTCCACTCATGGTATGTCCTAGTAAGACCCTGTGCTGTACCTGACATGGACTCTGGACAAAATACACACAAACCAATTCTGAAGGCACTGGAGAGAGATTAAAAAAAAAAAAAAAAGCAGATAGATTTTGACAGAGGTCAACACCTAAAATATAGCAAGCAATAGCTTGGGTTGAATTTTCTATCTTTATAGTCTTGAACCTGAAGGCAGGCTTCATCCAGGACTACTTACTTCAAGCGCTAAAACTCTGATAGAAAATTCACAATCTTTCTGGCCCGAAAGACCAGAGGAGAGAACTGGGGGGGAAACCACAACTGTTGGACAGTGAGAGGAGAATCCAAGAAAGGAGAGAACCAGAGAGAGTGAGCCACATAATTCGTGTTTAAACACTGTTCAACTTCTGGTGAACTCCTGAATCGTATATTTTGAGGGCAAACTGCAAACAGCCCAACCAAAGATAAAACAACAGAACAGAAATTTGTGCCGCAGCCCAAAAACAGAATTTGCAGTTTGAATCATCCATAATGGTAAGCTAAAACAACTGCCACAACAAAACTGATACTCTTTAAGAAAAACAACTATCAGACATCTAATAGAGACTAGACAGAATATAGTCTCCACAATTCAAAATTACTTGATGTATGAAGAAACAAGACCATGTATCACATCTTCTCAAGAGAAAAGACAATCAACAGAGATGGATACCAATATAATATGGTTGATGCAATTAGCAAAGATTTTAAAGCAGAGATTATAGCCACATTAAATGATATAAAGGGAAAATGCCCATAATCTACAGGAAATAGGACATCTCAGCAGACAAACTGAAATGATAGAAAAGAACCAAATGGGAATTTTGGAAAAGGAAAAAAAATTCTGAAATAAGAAATTTTCACTGATTAAGTGTAATAACAGAGTAGAGATGATAAAAGAGTCAGTGTCTTAACTTGAAGACAGGTTAATAGGAATGATCCAATATGACAAACTGAAATGAAAAATCATTGGAAGGAAAATGAACAGAGCTTCAGAGGTCACTGACAACATAGAAGAAAAACCTAATGTATATTAAACTAGAGTCCCAGACAGGAGAGAAAAAGAGGCAGAAAACAATATTTGAAGATACAATGATCAACTGATCAAAAATTTCCCAAATTTGTGATAGACATACATTTACAGACCCCAAGATCTCAGTAAAAGCCAAGTTGTATAAATTTAGAGAAAACCATGCCTAGGCATAGAATATTCAAACTGCTGAAAACCAAAGGACATATTCTGAAAGTAACAAGAGAAAAATGGCTCATTACACACAAGAGAATAAGGAGTCAAAAAAACTACTAATTTGGGGGCTTCCCTGGTGGTCTGGTCCAGCGTTTCTCATGATGTATTCTGCATATAAGTTAAATAAGCTAGGTGACAATATACAGCCTTGACANGGCTCTAGACTAGGTGCTGTGCTGGGAGAACAGGATGTTGTTGGTCATAGTCAGAGTCATCTAGAGTAGAACTTCCTTCACACTGAGTTGGGTATGGGGGTGGGTAGAGGAGTAGATCATGGCTTAAATTACCTCTCTCTCCCAAACAAATTTTTACTATTCTTACACATATTTAGTAGATTTTCTTGATTAAACATTTCTTCATTTTCTAAATACTCTTAGGAAAACTTTCAGATATGTTTCATCTTGTACTATAATTTTTCCCAATTAAATGGTTGTTTCACTGGGAGAAGCAGGGAGGGGGTGACTCAGATGGGTAAAGAATCCATCTGCAATGCAAGAGACCTGGGTTCAATCCTTGGGTCAGGAAGATTCCCTGGGGAAGAGATTCGCAACCCACTGCAGTATTCTTGCCTAAAGAAACCCCATGGACAGAGGAGCCTGGCAGGCTATAGTACATTGAGTCATAGAGAGTCGGATATGATTGAGTGACTAACACTTTCACTTTCACTTCACTGCGAGGGGGTTGCTGTACTACTCACATGTCCATTCTGAAGTGAGAAAGTAAATTTTTAATGGAAGAATTTATTCTAAGGGCAGTAAGATTTTGGAAGAAAAAGTAAAACAGATATTTACAGGACTTAATAGCTACAAAATTCTCTATAAAAGGCTGAGGACTAGAGCAAGTCTTTGAAGATGAGATTGTGATATATAGCNGCAAATTTTTAATGGAAGAATTTATTCTAAGGGCAGTAAGATTTTGGAAGAAAAAGTAAAACAGATATTTACAGGACTTAATAGCTACAAAATTCTCTATAAAAGGCTGAGGACTAGAGCAAGTCTTTGAAGATGAGATTGTGATATATAGCGTACTGAAGTCAGCACACAAAAAAGGATCATTAAAGCCGTGGATAACTGAGCTCCTAAATATTGTCTTATTGGAAACCATTCATAGTTAGTCCCCTACATATGAACTTTCAAGTTGCAAACTTACAAAGATGCTAATATGTGTTCAAGCGTTCATTCACGTGTTTGGCTTATATTGTCAAGTATGTGCCTCCTTTGCAAGTGGTTGTGCCTTTGTGTACATTACAAGATAAAGGACAAAGAGAGGCAAGAAGAATAAGTAACTGATGAACCAAAGAGATTCACCATGCAGCAAATGGCGAGGAGATTTTCTTTATTTGAAGAGATACTGTTAGTTTTTGAGACATAGAACCTGAATGCAGAATGGTACATGAAATTTGCAACAGCCATTTAGAATGTAATCCATTGCTACTTGCTACCATGTCATCTATGATGAGAAAAAAGACCCACAATCCAGATATCGCTGGGTCACTTTTTCAAGAGGGTAGATAGAATTGAAACCAGCAAGGAACCAGACAGAACCTGTGTTATCAAATCAGGAGTGAGTGGAATTGCAGCTTACCCTCCATCTCCTGTTTCTTATAGTCCTTCAGCTCTACCATCTCCCACCTCCTTCTTCCAGTTGGTAACTCATCTTGCCTGTTCACTTGATGCCAGCCCCTGTGTGCTGGCTATTCTATAGTACTACTATAATTTTCAAAGTATTTTACCGTGGGATTAAAATTTTTTTCTATTTGTTTTTTATATATTATCTGTGTGAAAAGTACTATAAATTATTACAGTACAGTACTATATAGCCAATTAGGCTAGTTGGATACCTAGGCTAACATGGTTGGACTTACCAACAGATTTATGAATGTGCTCTTGCAATGGAACGTGTTTGTATGTAGGATACTTACCATATTTAGCTTATGCAAAATATCTGTAATACATCTAGAAGTAATACTTAGAATACTCCTAGAAACTTCAGTATGTAATTAGTTATAATTATTTTTATAAATTGTGAGGAAAAAAGACACATCACACTTAAACAGTAAGGAATGTATAGAGTACATATTTTATTCACATTTGGAGGTTGAGGATGGTGCACTTAAATAAAAATAGATGTTCACATCTGACCACAATTCTGAGTTTGTATACTCTGTAGAGGTCATGAAAGACAGTGGGCCTCTTGGGTAAAAAATACGTGTAGGTTAATTCATTAACATTTTGTGATTAAAGGTGTGAAAGAACTCATAATATTTGCTTTCACTTTTATTGTAATACTTAGGATATAATCACCTATTATTTCAGTTACAAAGCTGTTTTTTCATGATAGTTTTGTATTTTGATTTTGTGAGTTTTCAGTTTGGCATTATCATCTTTTTGAATTTTATTGACTAATAGTTAATTTACAATGCTGTGTTAATTGCTGTGCAAAATAGTGATTCATACATATATTCCTTTTCATTTTATTTGTTCATTCTGTATATAATAGTTTGGATCTGCCAGTCTCAAACCCCCAATTCTTCCCTCCCCTGCCTACTCATTGCCTTTGTCAACCACAAGTCTTCTCTTTGTCTGTGAGATTGTTTCTGTTTCATACGTAAGTTCATTTGTGTCATATTTTAAATTCCATATATAAGTGGTATTTGTGTTTTCTCTTTCTGACTTACTTAGTGATAATATCAAGGTCCATCCACTGTATTATCTCCTTTATGAGTTTGATAGGATATCTTCCCCAAATTTCTCTTCTTTAGTTATTGCCACTAATTGGACACAAGAAAAGCTGATTTGTCCTACTGTCATAGTTTCTTATTCCTTTCTTTTTTCCTCTGGTAACCCTGCCATTGACACTGCTGACTATGTGACAGCTGAAACTGAAAACATTCTTGGTTGATATTTATCCAGTTGTTTGGATTTGGTTTACTTGTGGCTGGGTCCTGGCATTTTCTGAACTCCCAGTGGGCTTGTTCCACATGACTCCTTGAGGCAGCCACAGTTACTGATTCTAAAATACCTACTCCTCTGTGTCAAAATCAACATTTGATTCTTCATCACAGACTCTGCCTCTTCACTAACTCCTACTGACTACTCAACTGCCTTCACTTGCCACTCTCCTAACAATAATAGAAATGCCTCCTGTAGCTACTTTTGAGCACACTAAATGTAGGATAAATAAAGGCATTGTTTTTGTAGTTTCTTTGCCTGCTTGCAATAGAATTCTCTACCATCTTCTAGCTTTAACTTGTCTGAATTTATTGAGACTGTGAGATGGGACAACTGTAACCTCTCAAAGAACCATTGTCTCTAGATTCTTGACAACTGGAGAAAATGCTACTTTCCGTATGGTAGGACACAGGTGATAGGTAGGGCTTTAGGTTCCTATAAGATGCTCACTGAACAGAAGTGTGAAGTGGTGTGTTAGTCTTGGCAAATACAGTCTAAAACTTAACTCACATTAACTTTAAAACATAAAGATGGTATGGACCCAGAATTGAACCAGGATAGCTCTAATTCTACAAGCAAGATAATTTATTTTCCAATTATAGGAATAGATTGACTGAAAAAAAAAAAGCAAAAAAAAAAAAAAAACCCAATATTTAAATTTACGATGTCCTGGTAAAGAGCTGATCTCCCAAGTGTAATCTTAATCTTCTGGCTTCTGGCAACTGTTGAGACTCTTTCAGCAAATAAAACACCAGACTGTACTCTAATTGAACCAATGGAATTAATGACTAGGAAGTCTATTTTGGGTTGGTTAACATCCTGGAGAAGCTATACAATCTCCTGCTGGAATTAACTATTCACAAGGTGACATAGAAGGTCAGATCTTCTGTCAGAGGTAAGAGTCACAACTACATTCCCCCCCTTCATCCTGCCACCATCCATACAGCCTCATATTTAATCTCTCTTGGGTTGGCCTTTTGTTGTTCTGAAGAGCTGTGCCTGGGATCACTTCTAATCTTTCTTCTTTGGAAATATATTAGTCAATTCAAGTTGCAATTGCCATGAATTTGGTGGCTTAAACCACAGAAATGTATTCCTCAGAGTTCTGGAGGTTAGAAATTCAACATCAAAGTCCCTCCAGGATTGTTTCTGAATATATCTGTTGCAGACAGCCACCTTTGGGATATCTTCATAATGACCTCTCCCTTCTGTATGAGTGGGAAAAGGTCTATCTCTTCTTCTGACAAGGATATCAATCCCTTGTTGATTCTGAGCTCACCTTTATTACCTCATTTAATCTTAATTAGCTCTCTTAAGGCCCCATCTTCAAATATATTCACCTTAGTTAGGGCTTCAATATACAGATTTTGAAAGTGAAAGTGTTAGTTGTTCACTTGTGTTTAACTTTTTTCCACTCTGTGGACTATGAGGAATTCTCCAGGAAAGAATACTGGAAGGAGTAGCCGTTTTCTTCTCCAGGGGATCTTCATCACCCAGGGATCAAACCGGGGTCTCTTGTATTGCTGGTGGATTCTTTAACATGTAAGCCACCAGGAAAACCCAAAATATGGATTAGACATATTTGACATGTTCTTTCTAGTGAAAGAAGATCATACATTCCTGCTAAGTCACTTCAGTCATGTACTGAACCCTACAGACTGTAGCCTGCCAGGCTCCTCTGTCCAGAGATTCTCCAGGCAAGAACACTGGACTGGGTTGTCATGCCTTCTTCCAGGGGGTATTCCCCACCCGGAGATCAAATTTTCATGTCTTATGTGTCTCTTGCATTAGGTTTTTTTTTTTTTTTTTTTTTTTTTTTTTTTTATCACTAGTGCTACCTGGGAAGCCCATATAGATTTTTTGAGCACACAATTCAATCGGTAACAGGGTCATTGCCTGCACATGGAGGTTGGCTCATTTCTTCACTTTTCTAGTTTCCAGTCAGGCAGAAAATCACTTAAATCCTTCTTTTGATTAATCAGATGACTAAAGGATCTCTCACACCTGCCTTAATTCCCCTTTCCCAACTTTCATCTGAATTATTTTGCTAGTGCTGAGTAAGCACGTAGAAAATGGCTGAGGGGAGGAGGTTCACCAATTAAAAGCAGCATGTTACTGCTGAGTAATACATAATCATATTAACAAATGTTGTTAATTTATTTTATTTCCTAGTCTTAGTGTCTGAAGATATTCACCAGTTTTCTATGTATGGTAATGTAGCATACTTAAATGCTTTTATTCAATTTTGTATATCTGAAAACAGCAGTTTGATGGTTACCTGCAATAGCATCTTGGGTGAAATATAAGCACTTATTGACCAAAAAAAAAAAAGTGATAACCAGTTTAAAATCTATAAACTAGGCCACACAGTAATATTTTAAATTGCAATGTGTCAAAATTTCAGATCATATTACAATCAGATTGCATAAGCCACCATTATATACATAACTTCTAGTCTTCGACAACACTGTGGAATGTTCTGGTGACCACAGGAAAACTGGAACATTACACAGTGCTGTCTGCTTTGGAGACACATAGATCACTACCATAAACTGTGGTAGGTGCTCAAAAGATGGGTATTGATGAGAATGGAACCTGGCATTAATATGCCTCTGATAAGAGAACATGAACTTCAGGTATACTTGGATGTAGGCAATTAAACTGGGAGTATCAACTCATTTCACTCATACATTTATTCAATACCTTGGAACTGATTTCATTCCATCTACTAAATGTGTCTACTTATGGCAACCCATTCCAGTACTCTTACCTGGAGAATTCCATAGACGGAGGAGCCTGGTAGGCTACAGTCCATGGGGTCGCGAAGAGTCGAACACAACTGAGCAACTTCACTTTCACTTTTCACTTTCATGCACTGGAGAAGGAAATGGCAACCCACTCCAGTGTTCTTGCCTGGAGAATCCCAGGGACAGAGGAGCCTGGTGGGCTGCCCTCTAGGGGGTCTCACAGAGTTGGACACGACTGAAGTGACTTAGCAGCAGCAGCAGCAGTACCATAAAGCTATAATACAGTTTATTAGTTGGAGTCATTTTTTTTTGTTTTATTCTATAAATTTTTTAATTATCTAATTCTCCAGTATAAATTGTTTTTAATCTTTAGTTTTACATTTTGCTTTAAAATATGCCAGAGTTTAGTGATTAGAAATGGAAAATATCAGTAATACAAATGCATAACAATGAAGATGAGCATAAAGTTCATAATTGTGCAAATTTGCCTCAAGATATTCTACAGTTACCTTAGACTCATCTATTTGATCACACAAATTTCTAATTCAGGATGATTCTACTACTACAAAAATCTTTGCTAGGTAGTGAAGATGAAAAGACAATTATGTCTAATTTTTTAATGAGAATTCAATTAATCTATAATATGTTATTTCTAAGCAAATTCTTCTAAAATCAAACAGAATATGTTTATTTTTATGGTTTATAAAAATAACTCTAAACATCAAAAAGAGAATTAAAAACAAGTGAAAGCACTTTTTGCCTGTTGGATTAAAGTTCAGTGTATAGTTTAATATAAGTTTGGATCTGCATTGCAAAATAGTGATTTATACTTAAATGCATTTCTTAACAATACATGCTCTTAGAAAAATTAAAAATTCAAAGCAGCACTTGTAATTAAACATTGTATACTTTCCTTTGCATCAAAAACTGTTAAGAATTTTGTTTAAGTGACCTTTGTAGAAAAACTGTAGTATATTTTTTTTAAATTAATTTTTATTTTTCAGTTTGTTTTGCTTTACAATACTGTATTCATTTTGCTATACATTGACATGAATCAGCCACGAGTGTACATGAACTCCCAATCCCGACCCCCACCTCCCCCCTCCCACCCCACATCATTTTTCTGGATTATCCCTGTGCATCAGTCCCAAGCATCCTGCATCCG
>SJXQ01010825.1:116056-134458 GCA_006408695.1 Aepyceros melampus | reverse complement strand
CCTGACCCATGCGGTCCTCCGTGTTTCAGGAGGCAAGGATGTCCGTCCTCTCGAAGCTCGCCAGCCAGGGCCCCCAGCACAGGCTCGCAGACCCCGTCTCGAGAGTCGGCGGGCCGGCCGGGCACAGCGGCAAGGCTCCCGCCACCCCTGCGGGTTCCTCTGCGTGCACCTTGCCCCTTCAGCCGGCGCCCTGAAGCCCGTGAGCCGCAACAGGAGAGTAGCGCCCAGCCGCTGCAGTCAGGGAAAGCCCCCGCAGCAACAGAGACCCAGCGTGGCCAAAACAGTGAATGAATGGATGGATAAGATGAACACGGGGCGGTTAATGAGGTCAGCAGTGGACGGGCGGCGTGAGGAGGGCACAGCGTGGCTCTGGGTGCCCAGCACAGCGGGCGGTGGTGTACCAGTTTGCATTCTCATCAACAGTGTAAGAAGGTTCCCTTTTCTCCACGTAGAGTTAATAATTTATCAGTAGGAAATCCCTTACTGGGTCATCTCCATAGATGCTAAAGCTATATTTGATAAAGTTCAGCATCTCTTGATAAAATTGAAACCAGTAGCTGTATCCTTAAAATGATTTTAGAACATGGAAATCAAACATCTCCATTAGACCCAGGGGGTAAAAGACAAAGACACTGGATGTGAACATGACTGTTTGGGGCTTCCCAGGCGGCACTGGTAGTAAGGAGTCTCCCTGCAGCACAGCAAATGCAAGAGCCGTGGGCTTGACGCCTGTGTCAGGAAGATGCCCTGGAGGAGTGAAGGGCAACCCACTTCAGTATTCTTGCCTGGAGAGTCTCATGGACAGAGGAGCCAGCTGGGCTACAGTCCACGGGGTCTAAAGAGATGAGCATGAGTGAGCACCCACACCCCCCACGCGATCGTTTAACACGTTCCAGAAGCGCTGGCTCGTCTCGTCAGCAGGTGACCGAGGAGCAGGGCTGCTGCCCTGACCCGTGGCTGGAAGCGCTGGAGTGTCTCCTGAAAGCCCACAGCGCGCAGTGAGAGCGCTCAGTAGCGCATTCAATGTGCTCTCATACATCCAGCCAGGAAACACCCAGGAGTGAGCTGCCACGTAGGGGCTGATCCCGGCAGGACCCGATGCCATGATGCTGACCCCTGACCCGTGTAGGCTGGCGCTGGCGTCTTCCCACCACCCCACCCTGCCCTGCTGGTCACTGGGTGCCCCCCACTCCTGGGGGCATCCTCGTGTTGTGCCTGAGTTTCTGCTAGTTTTCCCGTTTGTCCGTTGGCTCAGCTCTCCTTCAGCGTGGACTCACGGACTTTCCTCCTGTTCCTGAATCGCAGCCGTCACTGTCGTACATAGGGGCGCGGGTGAGCGGCGCTGGCCAGGGGGCGTCTTGCAGCCGGCTCCGTGTTCACACCCATCCTGCGTTTTCTGAGCGCTTCCTGACTTTGGGCCTGACATGGTGCTCCCAGCAGCTCATCTTGGACTTTCCCTGCCCAGCCCTGGAGCTGGCCAGTTCTCCAGAGTCTGGTTCCTTCCTTGGAGACAGGGTCTGGGTGCTTATTCCTGGGGGTCTCACCGGAGACTTCCTGTCACAGACGAGCCTGCCTGGAAGGCCCCCCAGGGCCCCCGGTCTTGTCCAGACTGTCTGCCAGCGGTCAGGCCAGCCGGCCTGGTTACAGGGGCCTGGGGCCACCCCTGGGTGGACACGTTTGCCCCTTGACCAGCAGCACTGCTGGCAGGTCTCCAGGTAGGGCACTTGCTCTGAGAGGGGTGGTGGGGCACTCAGCCGCTGGTGCAGGGGGCACATGCTGGGGACGCGGGAATGTGGAGCTGCTGTCGGGAGGCGTCAGGTGGCCACAGCTCACACGGCTGTGTTGCGGACTTGCGCGCTGCCGGGAGAGTCGAGGGGCAGAGGTTAGGCTCCCTCACCTCACGGGGGGAGCGTGAGCCTGGGAGGTGAGCTGCCAGCGCCCCTGCTGCCGTGGCTGTCTTGCCCCCGAGCAGGTGTCCAATGCTAACTTTGTGCAGCTGAAAACGCGGGCGACGTGCGGGGTCAGTTATGTCTCCGGGAAGCTGGGGATGAGGTCAGGGGGCCGCGAAGAACCAGAAAGACCCAGAAGTGCATGCGAACTTGCCCTCTGAACCGGTGGGGCTCTGCGGTGTCCGCAGCGGCCCGGCGGCCCGTGAAGAGCAGAGATGAGTCAGTCCGACTGCCGTCCCCACACCCGAGAGCATCGCAGGGGCGGGGCAGCTGCACCTTCTGCACCGAGTTCTCAGGAAGGGCCCAGGAAACCACTGTGGAGGGTCCCCACCATGCGCTCGCTGGGCAGGGCACTGAATCCACCTGCTGAGCACATGAGACACAGGAAAGTACCAAGGAAGTGAAAGGAAGTGAAAGGCGCTCAGTCGTGTCTGACTCTGTGACCCCAGGGATTTTACAGTCCAGGAATTCTCCAGCCCAGAACACTGGAGTGGGTAGCCTTTCCCTTCTCCAGGGGATCTTCCTGACCCGGGGATCAAAGCCACAGAATCCACAGCCATCTTCGCAAAGGTCAGTCTGTCGGTCCTGCTTGTATTGGCCTGTCCGTCCTGCTCCAGCCTTGCTCTAGGCTCTGGGGAGAAGCTAGTAAACAGGATAGAGCAGACAGCCCGTGTGTCCGAGCGGCTTGCCTTCCAGCCAGCGTCTGACTGACGTTCACGTTCAGAGTGTTTGTTCCACTTAAGGCGGCCTCGCGAGGTGACTGCGCGGCTCGCTGTGCTTCTCATAGCCGCGCCTGCTTCCCGGGCCCTGCCGTCTGCCCCAAGGCCCGCTGACCGTACCCCGTCATTATTTCAGTGCCTGATTATTGATGATACGTTATTAATTTTCTATAAATGCAAAGCTTATTGTAATGTGAGTTATACTCCCAACTTGTCTGTCATTACACGATAGCCCAGTGCTCTGTGACAGCATCTGGAAGGCGCTGCTGTAAGGTTTGGTGAGAGCCCAGCCATTCCTCCTCGCGTCTGCTCTCCTCATGTGAGGTCCAGATGAGGCTTTGCGTGCAGACCATTGTGAAGACCACTTTCGTCAGTGCTGATAGGGAGGTCTGTCCTGGAAGTTCAGAAGTGTGTCTGGCAGCCCCATGAGAGCAACAGGCTTTTCAAATGATTTTAATTAACCCTCGAGCTTTCCATTTCAAGCAAATCTTTATGAATTTTGTGAAACAAGGGAAGCTTAGTTAATAAAGATTGAAATTTTATTGCCAAAAACAGTAAATGTGAATTCATGACATATATTTGCAAAAATAAACATAGATCACAAGTGATACGTGTATGTTCTGAAGATTCTTTTCAACACTGGACATCCAGAAATGTCTGATGAATTCTGGTCACGCAATCCGTTCCATTCCGTTCAGTCGCTCAGTCATGTCTGACTCTTTGCGACCCCATGAATCGCAGCATGCCAGGCCTCCCTGTCCATCACCAACTCCCGGAGTTCACTCAGACTCACATCCATTGAGTCCATGATGCCATCCAGCCATCTCATCCTCGGTCGTCCCCTTCTCCTCCTGCCCCCAATCCCTCCCAGCATCAGGGTCTTTTCCAATGAGTCACCTCTTCGCATGAGGTGGCCAAAGTACTGGAGCTTCAGTTTTAGCATCATTCCTTCCAGAGAAATCCCAGGGCTGATCTCCTTCAGAATGGACTGGTTGGATCTCCTTGCAGTCCAAGGGACTCTCAAGAGTCTTCTCCAACACCACAGTTCAAAAGCATCAATTCTTCTGCGCTCAGCCTTCTTCACAGTCCAACTCTCACATCCATACATGACCACAGGAAAAACCATAGCCTTGACTAGACGGACCTTAGTCGGCAAAGTAATGTCTCTGCTTTTGAATATACTATCTAGGTTGGTCATAACTTTTCTTCCAAGGAGTAAGCGCCTTTTAATTTCATGGCTGCAGTCACCATCTGCAGTGATTTTGGAGCCCAAAAAAACAAAGTCTGACACTGTTTCTACTGTTTCCCCATCTATTTCCCATGAAGTGNCAGTGGCATTTGTTTTAGCACTCATGACTTCAGTAAATTTAAACAGAATAGATGGTGTTACCTCAATCTAATTTGTCTTAAATACCTTTCTGGTAACTCTTTTAGATCAAATTCAAGGAGGAAAAATTAAAGAAAATAAAAAGTCAATCTTTTACTTTCAACAGAAATCTCTTCTCATAAAATATCATGAATTCATTTTATATCACATTGCAGTTTAATTTTGTGGCAATACTTTCAGGCAGGCAACTCAGGTTGTATACCTAGAAAAGAGGTAAGGTGTATTTCAGATGATTATGGAGTTTATGTAGTGCACAAAGTAACTTCTTCAAATAATAATTGTATATATGGTGTGGGAAGGGTGAGAAAGAGAGAGAGATCGGAGGTATAGAGGGAGAGAAGGAAAACATGCCTCACTGTTTCTTCTGAAAATTCAAAGACAGTTAATGACTTAACAGGGAATAGAGTTTCAGACTTGAGAAAACCAATATAACTCACCCAATATATCCTTTTATGTGCATTTAGTAAATGTCTATATAACTGAATTTTAGAATCTTTGTTCATATTTTACAGTACATTCAATGCAAAGTAGAGAGAAGTTTGTTAAGTGAGTTAGCAAATCTAATTGCATTAAAATTTGTAGTTGATATTAAAAGATAATTCTCCTTTCACAGGTGGTATTTAACAACTGTATTCATCGGCACATCAGAAACTGAACCCAGATAGGTTTCTTTATAAATGTGATCTGGAGATACTGTTATAAAAAGGAACTTTAAATTCTTTAATCATTAGTTGATTTTCAGATATTAAACTGCTGCTCTGAGCTTTTGGGCTCTTGGCCATCAAAATACTAAGTGCAAACAATAGCATTCTCTGTGCCCAGAACTACCTAGCAACTATTCCATACTGAGAAGAGTACTGAAGATGCATTTATCGGTATTATTGGTCAGGTTGACTTAGGTAAAAGCATTTTGATGAAACTAGAGATTATATTGCAATAGGAATTTCTTGGGAAACCTGAAGTTAGGTGTGGTATAAGGTCTGTTGAAAAGTAAATGCAACTGCTGTAATATCATCTGAATGTTATTTTTACTTCAAAATTTATGCTACACATTTTTGGGAACTTGTGATCAATAAAACTAGGTTTAAACTAAACCTTCTCAGCTACTAGCAGTGTGAACCCTGATTATATTACCTCCCCTTTTTGAATTTGTTTGTTCCTTAAGAGGAAGAGCTATAGCCCAGGGCAATGATAAGGATAAAATAAAGCATTTTTTAAAGTACTAAAATAGTATCTGTTACATAATAGCATCTTAGTAAATGAATTAAATAGAATAAATAACAGAAACATCTGAAAAAAAGAATGAATCAGAAAATAAGTCTCTTGTAATGAAGATTGATACAGTGCCAGGTTCCCTTATTTCATGACTATGCTTCTTACACCACTAAAGAGCCTCACAGAGAGTTTAAAAGAGAACAATCTTTTAGGAAGACCTCCTGGATCCTCCAAAGTTCTTAATCCCACTTTTGTGATCTCATTGAATCAATTTGTATTTATATAATTTATCAAATGTTGTATATATTTGTTTATGTTATTTGCCTCTTCCATTAAAATACCAAGCAAAAGTGTTACTAAATATTTGTGGAGTAAAATATCTTATGGGTCTAATCATTGAATATGCTTTGAATCATATAGTGGGAAATAACTAAATATTTGCTGGAGTACCAGATCCCAGGCAAATAGTAATTAATTGAATGAATAAGGATTTTTGTGCATTTAATTCAAGTATATTAGAATATGAACAACAAAAATATCTAGCTTTGTCTAATGAAAATATATAGAAACTTAAATCTGCAGAATATATGGAACTTCTGAAAAATTATCTCATTAATTTCAAATGATTGGGAACATTCAAGCCACATTATGTGACCACATTAAAATTAGTTAAAAAATAACAACACAATGTAACAAGAAAAAAAACAGTTATCTTTAAATTAAGAAAAACTTTATCTTATGAGTAAAAATAATAATGTTAAGTTAGAAAATATTTACAATAATAATGCAAAAGCTATATATACATGAGTGTTTGTTATACAACCAAAGTAATACTCAGAGTATAAAGCCTTATTATTCTTGTTATAAAAGAAGAAAGTTTGAAATGAATTAGGTAAGCATCTTACCTAAGGAGTTTAAAAGTAATAGAAAAAAGAAATAATAAATGTAAGATCTCATACTAATATTTATTTCCTCTGTCTGAATTATTTATAAACTTTAAGTTAAATCCTTGGTTAAAAATCTTCACCCATAGCAAATTCAGGAACAAGTTTAGTTTTAATGGAGAGTTCTACTAAACTTTCAAAAAAAAAAAAGTTCTAACATTAAACACTCAAAAGGAAAAAGAAGTAATTGTGTAAAATATTATAATAGTTGATAAATGCAAAACTGTATATAATTTATATATTATATGGCACAGTAATAAACATTTTTGAACATATCTTTGGACCTAAAACCTTTAAATGTTCCAGTACTGTTGCCACTGAGTGCTCCTTCTATATCCTGTCCTGCTGCCTATCCCAGAGGTAAATAATACCCTGAATTTTGTAGTTTTTATAAAAAATTGAGACATTTAATAAAATACACAGACATTCTGACAAGTAATTATATGTAAATAGGATAAAGTATCATTCCATTGTGCCCAATAATTATACCAAGTGTATCAAATACTCTTCTTCCACCAGGACAACCTCTTGTTTTCTGATTTCTATTACTACAGGTTAGTTTTGTCTGCTCTGGACCTTTATGTCGATAGACTTTGATAGCATGTATTTATGTGTGTGTGTATGTTTCTTCTGAGGTTCATGCATAGTATTGTAGCAGTTCATTCCTTTTTCTTGCTAAGCAGTATCCCAGTGTATAAATACATCACTATTTGCTCATCCATTATCCCAGACTATTCTTAGTTTGAGGTTTTTATGACTAAAAATGATATGAACATCCTTATACACAGCTTTTCATGGACATATTTTAACATTACTTGTGTAAATATTTTGAAGTCTAATTACTGTACCGCTGAGTATGTGTATCTTCTTTGCAAGAATTGTTTAAACAGTTTTCCAAAGTACTTGTACCATTTTACACTCACATTAATAATTTATGAGCATTTCGGTTACTCTACTTGCAGTGGAATTTTGCTTGTTGCCAGTCTTCTGAATTTCAGCCATTCAAGTGTGTGTGAAGCAGTATCCCATTGGAGTTTTGTGTTTCCCTGATAAACAATAAGTTGAACAGCTTTTCAAGTGCTTGAGTGATTTTCAAAAGAATTTCTGAAAGATAATTTTGCTTACTTTTAATGGAAATTAAAAAAAAATTAATCCTGAGTGTATTTGAATTAAAAAGATGGCTTCTACTTTGCCTTCATTACTTTTTTAGCAATCATCAGATTTCGGAGTATATGAACATTCTTTCTCCTCTCTTCAAAATGAGGAAATCTCACATGTATCCCATTGGAGTTTTGTGTTTCCCTGATAAACAATAAGTTGAACAGCTTTTCAAGTGCTTGAGTGATTTTCAAAAGAATTTCTGAAAGATAATTTTGCTTACTTTTAATGGAAATTAAAAAAAAATTAATCCTGAGTGTATTTGAATTAAAAAGATGGCTTCTACTTTGCCTTCATTACTTTTTTAGCAATCATCAGATTTCGGAGTATATGAACATTCTTTCTCCTCTCTTCAAAATGAGGAAATCTCACATAAATATATACATGATTCAGGTCAAAATGTGAGGAAAACTTCACATGCAAACAAAAGGTATTAATAAACTTTAAATTGTGACTCCCTCATCTGACCAAACAAATACTGCCCAGAACAATACTTAATGTATGCTGAGAAATAAAATTATAAATTCCAACATAGGTCCAAACTATTCCATTCCGTTCCGTTCAGTCGCTCAGTCGTGTCCGACTCTTTGCGACCCCATGAATCGCAGTAAGCCAGGCCTCCCTGTCCATCACCAACTNCTTAGAGACAGGAATACCAGTCAACCTGACCTGCCTCTTAAGAAATCTATATGCAGGTCAGGAAGCAACAGTTAGACCTGGACATGGAACAACAGACTGGTTCCAAATAGGAAAAGGAGTACGTCAAGGCTGTATATTGTCCCCTGTTTATTTAACTTATATGCAGAATACATCATGAGAAACACTGGGCTGGATGAAGCACAAGCTGAAATCAAGATTGCTGGGAGAATTATCAATAACCTCAGATATTCAGATGACACCACCCTGGTGGCAGAAAGCGAAGAACTGAAGACCCTCTTGATGAAAGTGAAAGAGGAGAATGAAAAAGTTGGCCTAAAACTTGACATTCAAAAAACTAAAATCATGGCGTCTGGTCCCATCACTTCATGGCAAATAGATGGGGAAACTGTGGATACAGTGAGAGACTATTTTTTTGGAGTGCCAAAATCACTGCAGATGGTGACTGTAGTCATGAAATTAAAAGACGCTTACTCCTTGGAAGAAAAGTTATGACCAACTTAGACAGCATATTAAAAAGCAGAGACATTACTTTGCCAACAAAGGTCCATCTAGTCAAGGCTATGGTTTTTCCAGTAGTCATGCATGGATGTGAGAGTTGGACTATAAAGAAAGCTCAGTACCAAAGAATTGATGCTTTTGAAGTGTGATGTTGGCGAAGACTCTTGAGAGTCCCTTGGACTGCAAGGAAATCCAATCAGTTAATCCTAAGGGAAATCAGTCCTGAATATTCATTGGAAAGACTGATGCAGAAGCTGAAACTCCAATACTTTGCCCACCTGATATGAAGAACTGACTCATTGGAAAAGACCCTGATGCTGGGAAATATTGAGGGTGGGAGGAGAAGGGGCGACAGAGGATGAGATGGTTGGATGGCGTCACCAACTCAATGAACCTGAGTTTGAGTAAATTTCGGGAGTTGGTGATGGACAGGAATGCCTGGCCTGCTGCGGTTTATAGAGTCGCAAAGAGTTGGACATGACTGAGCAACTGAACTGAACTGAACTGTTTGTTTTGTCTCTGTCTTATTTTATCTGCCAAGTATTTTGTATCATTCTCTATGCTTACTGTTTACCATGTGCACTGAGAGCAATTATATTCTATTCTGCAATAAAAGTTTCAGTATTTCAAAACCAAGGTGAAAGTGGAAAACCATTGTTAAGTCAAAACTATCAAGAGGATTAAAGGATGCATAACAATGGAAAGTCAAGGAAAACAGATGAAAACAGGCTACTGCCTTCAGTTTTTAGATTATCATCACAGATATAAGGCTTTGCAACAACAACAAAAAATAAAGGTGCAAGTTATTACTGGGTGAATGCAGATGATTGTTAAGTTGCCTGCCTTCCTTATTCTAGGTTCACAGTTATCGGCTCTTGGAATCTCTCTTTACTATGATAATCACAACTCACACCTGACACAGTAACATGAAAATCCTAAGTAAGATGCTTGTACAAAGTGATATTTTTAAATTTGTCTTGAACATCCTCTGGGTATTACAATACAGCCATCAATATCATCTTTGCTTGAATACTAGATGTATAAGAAACTTCCTTTCAGGTTTGTTTCAAAAGCAAGGTGGCAGTGAGACATTTTGTATAACGAGCAGGATAGTGAGGTGGAAATGAGTGAGGTGGAAAGGGGCATTTCAGACCTGTGAGGAAAAGATAGCCCAAGTCCAGATGTACAAAAGTGCTTCTCCTAGCCTGAAAATGGCTGGTATTTTGGATGACAATGTTACATGAAGCAGGAGATGAAGAAGGAAATATGTCAGGGGAGCTTTGAAGACAATGTGGCTGGAAAGAGACTTAGGGACAGATTGTTAATGGATTCAATGGGTTCATCTAGTAAGCTGGTGGCTGTGGAAATACCAGAACAACACTCACCTGGTGAATGAATGAATGATCAATGACATTTCATCTATGGAGATCTGGTGATCTCTCAGTAGGAACCAGAGCATTTGCAGCTTGGTACCAGATCTTGTCCAAGAATATACTGAAAACCATGATTTGTATAGCTCCAAACAGGAATGCTGGAGTTCCTTTGCAAAAAAAAAAAACACAGAAGCTAGTGCATAAGAAATTCTACAGCATGCTGTTTTAGACTTCCCTTTAGGAAATTTGAAAAATTTGGGTGTTAGTAACTATAGGAATGGATCGTGAGCTTCTTTAATAAACTAAAGCTTAAAAGTTTGGTTAGAAAACAGTGTCTTCTTGAAAAGTAGATTTTTAGCATTAGATTTTCATATCATCAATAATATAACAAATATCTGGGGCCTTTACTAGGTATTAGGTATTGTTCAAGATGCTCAAATTCAACAGCAAAAAATAAAGTCATAGTATTTCACAGAGGTTAGAGTGAGCCTGGGATGACAGATGTATCAGACTATTAATTATAATAAATTTTGATAAATGGATGGTGTCATGCCAATCAACAATATAAAATAACCTGCTGTTTGAGAGTGGCAGGGACAAACTTCTAAGGAAGTAACATTTAACCATTATTCATTGCCCTCTGGAAAAGAGAGAAGGGGGCTAGCATAGAAGAGAGATGTATTTCGGGAAGAAAGAGAAACTACTGCAAAGATCAAAAATAATCAGTATTGACGAGGTGTGGAGAAATTGGAACACTTCTACGCTGCTGCTGGAAATGTAAAATGGTTCTCTGTCTTTAGAAAAATGCCTGGCAGTTTCTTAAAAGGTGAAATACAGTTACCACATGAGTCAGCAGCTCCACTGAAAATTATCATTCATGAGAACTGATAATATATGCCCACACATAATCTTAGGCATCAATGTTCATAGCAACACTGTTCATAATTAAAAAGTGGAAACAATCTAGAAGTTCATCAATTGATAATCAGATAAATAAAAGTGCTTAATATCCATGCAATGAATATTTTGTCAATGAAAAGAAATGGACTATTCATTTATGCTACAACATAGATGAATACTAAAACTATTAACGTTAAATGAAAAGTCAGTCAGTCAGTTCAGTTACTTAGTCGTGTCCAACTCTCTGCGACCCCATGACCCACAGCATGCCAGGCTTCCCTGTCCATCACCAACTCCTGGAGTCCACCCAAACCCATGCCCATTGAGTCGGTGATGCCATCTAACCATCTCATCCTCTGTTGTTCCCTTCTCCTCTGCCTTCAATCTTTCCCAACATCAAGGTCTTTTCCAATGAGTCAGCTCTTGACATGAGGTGGCCAAAATATTGGAGTTTCAGCTTCAACATCAGTCCTTCTAACAAACACCCAGGACTGATCTCCTTTAGGATGGACTGGTTGGATCTCCTTGGCAGTCCAAGGGACTCTCAAGAGACTTCACCAACACCACAGTTCAAAGCATCAATTCTTCTTCACTCAGCTTTCTCTATGGCTCAACTCTCACATCCATACATGACTAATGGAAAAACCATAGCTTTGACTAGATGGACCTTTGTTGACAAAGTATGCTTTTTAATATGCTGTCTAGGTTGATCATAACTTTCCTTCCAAGGAGTAAGTGTCTTTTAAATGAAAAGACACAAACACAAATCATAACTATATGAGTCCACATATGGCATGTCCACAGTAGACAAATCTAACTAGTGGGTGTTTTTGGTTTGGATTTTTTATTTTTTAATTTTTTTTTGGCATGCTACATAGCTTGCAGGATCTTGGTTCCCCCACCAGGGATTGAACCTGGCCCCTGGCAGTGAAAGCACTGAGTCCTAACCACTGCTCTGTCAGGGAATTCTCAGTGAAGATGTTCTTAATTTGATTGTCTTGATGACCACACAATTCTGTGAATATACTAACAGTCATTGAATTGTACAATTTAAATGGGTGAATTGTATGGTATGTGAGTAATGCCTCAATAAAACACTGAAGCTATTGCAAAGCCTAGGGTGCAGGTTAAAAAACATTAGTCTCTTAAACATTAGTCCTTCAAGAAAAATCTGGTATACTTAAGTGTATACTATGTGGAGAACAGGTGAATTTAACTCAGATGACCATTATATCTACTACTGTGGGCAGGAATCCCTCAGAAGAAATGCAATAGCCATCATGGTCAACAAAAGAGTCCAAAATGCAGTACTTGGATGCAATCTCAAAAATGACAGAATGATCTCTGTTCATGTCCAAGGCGAACCATTCAATATCACAGTTATCCAAGTCAATACCCAATCAGTAACGCTGAAGAAGGTGAAATTGAAGGGTTTTATGAAGACCTACAAGACGTTTTAGAACTAACACCCAAAAAAGATGTCCTTTTCATTATAGGGGACTTCCTAAAGTAGGAAGTCAAGAAACACCTGAAGTAACAGGCAAATTTGGCCTTGGAATGTGGAATGAAGCAGGGCAAATACTAATAGAGTTTTGCCAACAAAATGCACTGGTCATAGCAAACACCCTCTTCCAACAACACAAGAGAAGCCTCTACACATGGACATCACCAGATGGTCAACACTGAAATCAGATTGATTATATTCTTTGCAGCCAAAGATGGAGAAGCTCTATACCATCAACAAAAACAAGACCAGGAGCATCTGACTGTGGCTCAGATCATGACCTCCTTACTACCAAATTCAGACTCAAATTGAAGAAAGTAGGGAAAACTGCTAGACCATTCAGGTATGACCTAAATCAAATCCCTTATGATTATACAGTGGAAGTGAGAAATAGATTTAAGGGCCTAGGTCTGATAGAGTGCCTGATGAACTATGGAATGAGGTTCGTGACATTGTACAGGAGACAGGGATCAAGACCATCCCCATGGCAAAGAAATGCAAAAAAGCAAAATGGCTGTCTGGGGAGGTCTTACAAATAGCTGTGAAAAGAAGAGAGACGAAAAGCAAAGGAGAAAATGGAGCTGACTGTGGCTCAGATCATGAACTCCTGATTGCCAAATTCAGACTTAAATTGAAGAAAGTGGGCAACACCACTAGACCATTCAGGTATGACCTAAATCAAATCCCTTATGATTATACAGTGGAAGTGAGAAATAGATTTAAGGGTCTAGATCTGATAGATAGAGTGCCTGATGAACTATGGAATGAGGTTCGTGACATTGTACAGGAGACAGGGATCAAGACCATCCCCATGGCAAAGAAATGCAAAAAAGCAAAATGGCTGTCTGGGGAGGTCTTACAAATAGCTGTGAAAAGAAGAGAGGCGAAAAGCAAAGGAGAAAAGGAAAGATATAAGCATCTGAATGCAGAGTTCCAAAGACTAGCAAGGAGAGATAAGAAAGCCTTCTTCAGCGATCAGTGCAAAGAAATAGAGGAAAAGAGCAGAAGGGGAAAGACTAGAGATCTCTTCAAGAAAATTAGAGATACCAAGGGAACGTTTCATGCAAAGATGGGCTCGATAAAGGACAGAAATGGTCTGGACCTAACAGAAGCAGAAGATATTAAGAAGAGGTGGCAAGAATACATGGAAGAACTGTACAAAACAGATCTTCACAACCCAGATAATCATGATGATGTGATGACTAATCTAGAGCCAGACATCTTGGAATGTGAAGTCAAGTGGGCCTTAGGAAGCATCACTACGAACAAAGCTAGTGGAGGTCACGCAATAAACTGTTAATTCATACACTCCTTCTTTTTCAGACTGTTACTGACTCTCTGAGGTTAAAAACAGTTTGAGTTTTACTTAGTTCAGTTCAGCTCAGTTGCTGAGTTGTATCCGACTCTGCGACCCCTTGGACTGCAGCATGCCAGGCCTCCCTGTCCATCACCAACTCCTGGAGTTTACTCAAACTCATGTCCATTGAGTCGGTGATGCCATCCAACCATCCCATCCTCTGTCATCCCCTACTCCTCCTGCCTTCAATCTTCCCCAGCATCAGGGTCTTTTCCAGTGAGTCAGTTCTTCACATCAGGTGGCAAAGGACTATAGTTTCAGCTTCAGCATCAGTCTTTCCAGTGAACACCCAGAACTGATCTTCAGAATGGACTGGTTGGATCTCCTTGCAGTCCAAGGGACTCTCAAGAGTCTTCTCCAACACTACAGTTCGAAAGTATCAATTTTTTGGTGCTCAACTTTCTTTGCAGTCGAACTCTCACATCCATACCTGACCACTGGAAAAACCATAGCCTTGACTAGATGGACCTTTGTTAGCAAAGTAATGTCTCTGCTTTTGAATATGCTATCTAGGTTAGTCATTAGCTTTTCTTCCAAGGAGCAAGCGTCTTTTAATCTCATGGCTGCAGTCACCATCTACAGTGATTTTGGAGCCCAAAAAATAAAGTCCATCACTGTTTCCCCATCTATTTGCCATGAAGTGATGGGACCAGATGCCATGATCTTAGTTTTCTGAATGTTGAGCTTTAAGCTAGCTTTTTCGCTCTTCAGTTTTATCAGGAGGCTTTTTAGTTCCTCTTCACTTTCTGCCTTAAGGGTGGTGTCATCTGCATATCTGACGTTATTGATATTTCTCCCGGCAATCTTGATTGCAGCTATGCTTCCTGCAGCCTAGCATTTCTCATGATGTACTCTGCATATAAGTTAAATAAACAGGGTGACAATATACAGCCTTGATGTACTCCAAATTGAGAAATTTGGAACCAGTCCGTTGTTCCGTGTTTGGTTCTAACTGTTGCTTCTTGACCTGTATACAGTTTCTCAGGAGGCAGGTCACATGGTCTGGTATTCCCATCTCTTAAAGAATTTTCCATAGTTTGTTGTGATCCACACAGTCAAAGGCTTTGGCATAGTCAATGAAGCAGAAGTAGATACTTTTCTGGAACTCTCTTGCTTTTTCGATGATCCAGTGGATGTTGGCGATTTGATCTCTGGTTCCTCTGCCTTTTCTAAATCCAGCCTGAACGTCTGGACGTTCTCAGTTGATGTGATGTTGAAGCCCGGCCTGGAGAATGTTGAGCATTACTTTGCTAGCATGTGCTGCGCTGCAGCTGCTAAGTCACTCAGTCATGTCCGACTCTGTGTGACCGCATAGATGGCAGCCCACCAGGCTCCCCCGTCCCTGGGATTCTCCAGGCAAGAAGCCTAGCATGTGAGATGAGTGCAATTGCGTGGTAGTCTGAGCATTCTTTGGCATTGCCTTTCTTTGGGACCGGAATGAAAACTGACTTTTCCAATCCTGTGGCCACTGCTGAATTTTCCAAATTTGCTGGCATATTGAGTGCAGCACTTTCATAGCATCATCTTTTAGGGTTTCAAAGAGCTCAGCTGAGTTTTACTTAAATGTCTTACTTTAAGAGGCTGACTTGGGATAGTCTTGTAAAGGCTCCTGGTTGGTGAGCCCCATTTGCACCACTGCGGTGAGCCGTGGCAGCCTGGACCCCCAGGACCCAGGGCGGCAGGACGCCCCCTGTGCTGCTGGCCATCGGCACGAGCTTGGGGAGTGCTGTCACTGGGGGGGGGTCCCTCCAGATTCTGTTCATAGACTCTGACTGGTGCCCCGTGCTTCTGGGCAGCGTCACTGGCTGCAGGGGGAGACTGGGGGAGAGGGAGGACCCCTGGGGCTCCTCAGACCCCGCCCCATGCATCTTGGGTGTTTGCATTTCACACTCTTACATGTCCTTGTCTTTCCGAGTGCCGACATCCTTGGTTTCCCCGACTCCAGAGCACTAACAGCGAACCCAAGGCTCCAGCTGGACCACCCGGAAGGGCAGTAACAGAGGAGTTGGGTGTGGACGCGGGACTGAGGCAGGCTGGCTGACTCAGCTCTCAGGACAGCGGGGGGACTCGCACGCCAGTGCCCGCAACCTCGGGGGCACACGGGCGTCCCCTCTCCCTCTCAGCCAGGCAGGGTCAGGGGCTCACTGCTCTGCTGAGGGTGGCCGCGTGGGGACCTGGATCATTTCCTGGGTCAGTGGAGGCCTGTGTCAGCCCAGCTGAGTCTGTCTGAGCGCTGCTCCCTGCAGACGGCGCTGGTGGGCATTGAGCTCGTGGTGGGCGTGGCGCCATGAGCCCATGAGGACGGGCTGGTTTCCGCTTAGGTTGCCCCTGGGGCTGGCCGGGTCCTGGTGGACGTGGACTGAGGGGGGCTGTGCTCCCCTCTGAATTAAAGAGGACTGTGAAGGTGGCTTCTGTCCAGTGCACCCGAAGTTATGGGCTCGGGGGCAGGGCAGGCAGGCTGCTTGCTTTCCTGGTGGGGAGCCTCCTGCCCAGAAGCCTTGCAGCCAAGCGTCGAGGACGAGTGCAGAGCACGACTCGGGGGCTCGGGCCCGTGGACCGGTGCCGACACCGTCTCTGTGCGACCCGGGCCTTTTCTCTCCAGCACGTCCGCTGCGGAAGGCATCTGCTCCCGTGGGGCGGTTTTCGCGTTAACTCGCGAGGGGTCTTGGGCTCGCTGCGGCCATCTGGGCTCTTCCGTGGGAAGGCCCATGGTCTCCCTGCTGCCCGACGCCTGCACATCTCTTTAGGGCTGCCCGACGCCTGCCTGCCTGGCTGCGGCCTGTGCAAGGCGCCTGCTCTCCCCCTGAGTGTTGGTGCTTCTCCCTGACCCCTGGTGCCCCTGCAGACGCCTTCCCCGTGAGCTCCCCGGGCTCAGGGCAGGTGGGCTGCACAGGCAGGAGTGAGCCGGCGCCCTCTGCAGACCCACCGTCGGCGCGTCCGGGGGCTGGATGCTCAGGCGAGTAACCACATCCAGTCACGTGGAACCGGCGAGAAAGGGAAAGGCCGCACCGCCCACTTCCTCAGCAGACCACAGCGGGTGTGTGTTTACTTCTAGGCTTTTTCCTGCACAAATCCGTTTATTTGAAATTCTGAAAGCTGTGTTTACACTGCTGAGGAGCGATCGAGAGTGAACTCGAGCCCATGGCTTGCGGGGGCCTCCACCGTTGGCCATCAGAGCGGCCCTCCCCGCAACCCCGCCCGTGCCTGTACCCAGGTCCTGCTGGGGGGGCCTCTTCTTTTTCTTTCTGTGCTGGCCTCCAGGCGGCCATCCGAGGGAGTGGACACCGTGGCTCCTGCCCGCTCCTGGTGGGGGACTTCAGGAAAACAACTCTCCCTGCCCCGCTGCCACCGCCTCCCCCGCGAGGCCCCGCACCGGCCAATCTCTGCCCGCCACTCGCCCTTGGCCGTGAGCATGGCCCTGACGCAGCAGCAGGGTGCCGGCTGGGGAGGGGGCCCCAGGCGCAGTCCCTCCCCCTGAGGACCTGCCCTGCTGTGCTGGTCTTGGTGGACGGAGCTCTGGGTTTGTAGGGTTTGCGTTCTGTTTGCAGGGTGAAGGGTGGGCTCAAGGTTGGGGGACAGATGTTTCTAGCACCTAGTCCTGGGGGGATCGGGGGTCCCCAGGGCAGCCTCCTCCTCCTGCCCCTCCATTCCGCCGAGCCCCAAGCCTGCACTGCACGACGTGGACAGCTGCCTTCCACTCTGCTGGCCAGCAGTGCGCGTGTTGGGACGTTAGCTCAGACCTTCCGCATTGCTTCTCAGAGCTGTGTTAGCTTTGAGATCACGGGGCCCCCTTGACGGACCCAAGCCCTGCTTTTGCTGCCCGGAGTGCACGCTGTCAGCTCTCTCAGCCCAGGGCCTGGGAGAGGCCCGGCCAGAAGGTGGACCACACTCCCCAGCTGATCTCAGAGGTCCTGTCTCCGCGGGCAGGGCGGCGTCCTGGCGTGTGTCCCGAAGGCTGGGTGGCTCTCCATCCCCTCCGTCCCCCTCAGGCTCTCCTCTCTCTCTGGTTCCTGGGTAGCCATCAAGCTCCTGACTTGGGAGACAAGTGTGGGCTTTCAGGCCTTTAGGGGGTCCGGGGCTGCTCCCCGGGCAAGCTCCGCAGGGCGGGCAGCGAGCGGCTGAGATGTCGAGGTTTCTGGGTTATTTTAATTGTGGGGACGTTTGCTGAAAGTCAGCAGTCTGGCCTCAGCATCTGTTTTGAGATTAGAGTCAATATTGAACTTGCATCAAAAGCAGCAACTAGAACCCTCAAACTAAATAGGAAGGGAGAGCTTTGTACCCCTCAGGGGCTGGTCGTGCCCGCGGCAGAACAGGCCCATGCTCACACTCGCTGTGGCGGGCAGCAGGGCCCCGACCTTGTGCCTGTCGGCTCGGTGGCCCGGGATCCCTCCAGCCCCAGACTCCGCCACTGCACGCTGTCAGAGTGGGCTTCCCAGGGGGTGCGCCAGGGGTCTGCAGGGAGTGCGAGGGGCACTGGTCCTCTGCTGGCCTCCGGATGCCGCAGGGAGTGAGACCTGGCGGAGGGGCCCTGCTGGGACAGGATGCGGCCTGTCGCCCGCCGCCCGGGGAGGTGTGCAGAGGGCTGGACGGCAGACCCTGCTAGGGTGGGTGGCATCGGGGGTCAGGGGGCCAGGGCGGCAGGCGGTGTGGGACTGGCCCAGCAGGGGGGTGCGGCCTCGGGGAGGGTCTCCCAAGGCCGCGGAGGAGCCGGAGAGCTGCGGGGCCTGTGGGGGTCTCT
>SJXQ01010825.1:95067-111063 GCA_006408695.1 Aepyceros melampus | reverse complement strand
CGTGGGGCGGTGTCGCGGGCAGTCGGGCCTGTCCCGGGCAGTGGAGCCTGCCCCTCGGGCTCTCCTGCAGAGGGCTGCCGCACGGGGCCCTGAAGGCGGGGGGCTCCGTGGGGTGCAGGGCTCCTCCTTCCTGTGCGTCTCCGCCTCTCGCTGCCCTGGGCCCACCCGCAGGGGCGCGGGGCACTCTGGCCACTGAAGGCCGCTGCGGAGTCCCGTCCTCGCGACCATCGCCTGGACGGTCACCTCTGGGAGAGGCACCTGTCCGCCCTGCCCCCACCTGCTCGAGGCCCTGCGCTCCCCACCGAGCCCCGAGGGGGCCCCTCCTGGCCCTGCCTGGCGGGGTGCCCTCTGGTCACCTGTCCCCTGGTGTTGGACGGCTGCCTGACAGAGCAGCTGCGGTGGATGGCCAGCTGGGAGGGTGGGGGGCCCCAGCTTGATTTATTTCTGGGCCCCCTCTTGCTAAATTTCCCCCAGTTTTTGAAATGAGTATGATTCTCTTTTGAAAAGAAACCTCTTTTTAATTTTTCTTTGAAGTTGCCAGTTTTATTTAAGACTTTACATATCTGAATAATTGGTTAAAAAGGAAATGTTCATCATTTTCAGAGTTGCACAAATAGGGAAAATATTGGCTGGCTGGCCAGATTTGTGTGATGTGAGGCCAATTTCCTTAAACTAAAAAAAAAAAAAAAAATCGGAGTTTTAGAACCCAAGGCTCTAAAAATAGCACTTGGAATTAATACTGTTCTCAGATTCATGGTTTAAGGAAGTTACTACATTTTATTTCTTGATGCTATAGATTTAACAGCATATGGATAGAAACATGTAACTTCTCACATGGGTTAGATATTGAAAACAGTTTGTGTATATAAACTTAAACACTGAAAATGCATACATTCAGCTATTATGGAACTTGTAACAAATACAAACTTGTTAACTTTCCAGAAGAAAAAAAAAAAAGTATCAATAAAGAGCGGCCTTTTGCATCGTTTTCAAACATTCCTCCTTTATCTCTCCATCCGCGTATGATCAGCCTCATCAAGCGTTTCCTGAAACTCCTCCTCTGTTAAATCTTCCCCGAGCTCCTTAGCAACCCTCTTCCTGTATCATCATCATCAAATAATGTGAAAGCCTTCCATCATCCCTTTTCATGCTTTTCACTCATTTTTACACTCATTATCCCCCGGAGGAGGGCATGGCAACCCACTCCAGTATTCTTGCCTGGAGGAGCCTGTGGACAGAGGAGCCTGGCGGGCTACAATGCATGAGGTTGCAAGAGTCAGACACGACCACCCCCATGGCGAAGCGGCCTTCGGGGCTGATGGTGCCGCTTCCGTCCCCGTCAGCCTCAACTTCCACGTCTCTAGTTTCTTCCTCCTTTGGCTCCAATCCGAAGGCCCACATCGCAGTCACGTCGCCCAGCGGCGCCCCGGCCGGGACCTCCTGACTTTACCCGCTGGCCATGCTGCCCGGCCGTAGTTCACCGCCCGCGAGCCGTTGCTCAAGAAGCGTCTTTGTGAGTCGGACAGAAAGGCGTCGGTGCAGCTCACGCTTCTCCCAGGCGCCTCTCAGGGCTTTCGCCGTTGCCCTCCTGCGTTTCTGGGGCCCGGGGCTCCGGTGAACTGCAGTCCGGCACCTAGGCCCCGCACGCACGGTGTCCTTGGCCCAGAGTGTGCCCTGCTCGCCTCTTGTTTCTCTGCCTTTTTCTTAGAGAAGAGGCAGGATCGGTGTGAGGGAGAGAGCACGTGCGCTGTGTTGGCAGGGTCTGGAGAACGGGGCGGGGACGCTGGGCGGCGGCTCGTGTGGGCCCCCCCGCGGATGCCTGCGATGGGGCAGGATGGAGGCAGGCCTGTGGGGCCCCAGGTGGAGCCCTCCGCTGCCACCCCGGGGCCGGGCGGGGGTCCTGGCGTACCCCATTTGCTGTTCCATCCCGAAGCGAGCTCATGGCAGGACCTGGGGTGCCACAGGGAAGCGTGGGTCCTGGGAGGAGTGCCCACGTTGGGGTCTTGGTGCTGACACACCAGGGTCGGGAGACCCCGCGGGTTTCACGCCGACTGTACACCCGCCTCCGACAGTGGCCGCCTGTCACACCTGTTTCCTTTTGCAGCTGGTGCCAACGGTCCAGCTGGACAGGCTTCTGCTGAGAAACGGGCTCGCACCCGGTCTTAGCCCTGGTGGCTGCCCCAAAGATGGATCATTTCAGTTTTCATAGGCTGCTGTTTCTAAGGTAAACTTGCTTTGTTTCCTAGAATTGGACCCTGTTAGGTGAGGCATCTGTCCTTGTGTGTACTCAGTCGTGTCCGACTCTCTGCGGCCCCAGGGACTGTAGCCCACCAGGCTCCTCTGTCCATGGGATCCTCCAGGCAAGAAGATTGGAGTGGGTTGCCACACCCTCCTCCAGGGGATCTCTCTGTCCCGGAGATTGGGCCTGTGTCACCCATGTCTCCTGCATTGACAGGTGGATTCTTTACCAACTGCACCACCTGGGATGGATTGTCACTTAAATACACAATGTCCAGGGCACTCTTTAGGGGCAGATGTCGATTTTGTTATAGCTGTGCCAGGCCCTCCATCCCGGTGAGTCAGGTTCTCGAGTCCCAGGCCTCGTGAGGGGCTTGGGCAGCATCTGTAGGTGTGAGCTGAAGGGGAGGCGCTGCTGGGTCTGTAGGTGTGAGCTGAAGGGGAGGCGCTGCTGGGTCTGTAGGTGTGAGCTGAAGGGGAGGCGCTGCTGGGTCTGTAGCTGTGAGCTGAAGATGAGGCGCTGCTGGGTTTGTAGGTGTGATCTGAAAGGGAGGTGCTGGGATTGTAGGTGTGAGCTAAAGGGGAGGTGCTGGGTCTGTAGGTGTGGGCTGAAGGGGAGGCGCTGCTGGGTCTGTAGGTGTGAGCTGAAGGGGAGGCGCTGCTGGGTCTGTAGCTGTGAGCTGAAGGGGAGGCGCTGCTGGGTTTGTAGGTGTGATCTGAAAGGGAGGTGCTGCCGGGGTATCTACCATGGGGAGGCCTCTCTCCCTCTTCTTATTTTCATCTTTTTCCTTATTTTCATTTTTTTCTTCCTTTCATTCTTTCATTTTTAGTTCTGCAGGGTTTATCTAAAGGCCTACCATGCAGAGAGGACAGGTGGACTTCAGGGCATGCTCCCCGCCCGCCGCATGGCATGTCCCGCCGATTGGTGGCCGGCCCACCGGCACTTCCTCTGCAGAGCTATTCTTAGCCTAGCGTTTGTGCCTCCAGAGACAAGATTTCCTTTCTCGGGAAATGGTTTTCCGCAGGGATAAGCGTGCAGCGTGGGGCAGGATTTCCTGAGAAGCCGGGCAGCTCAGTGCCCAGAGGCCTCGCCGCAGGCGCAGAGCGGGGAGCCCGGTGCCGTTCCTTTCTAGTGACTTGCCCTTGGAAGTTTTTAGGGCGTATTTGAGAAAGACGAGTGTATGTCCTGGTGTTCATAGTCCTGCGTTGTTCCTGTTGGCCTGGAAGGCGGGTGCGGTCACCTCCCTGGGGGCTGGGTTTCTGCCTCCAGGACCCTGGGTCTGTGAAGACCCTGACTCCGCATTGCCCCAAGCCTAGGCTCCAGGCCACGAGGCCACTGGGCACCTGGCTGTGCGTCCCAGGGCAGCTCCCTCAGTCCCAGCGCCGCCTACCACGGATGCTGAAAGCACATTTCCCACGTTTTTAGCCTCTGAATTCAGACTAGGCTTCAAAGTTTGAAACATTATGGGGTGGCTGAAACAGTGGCCTCTTGGGTGTGTGAAAGGGATGGTCATCACTGGTGGGAGTGTGACGTGCTGAGGGGACCTCCCAGCGCCGGTGGCTGTCTTGTGGGGCCTGAGTCTGGCCTTCAGGAAGAGGTGCCTCACTCTTTTCCCTGCAGGGACCCTGGCTGGGGGCCGTGCCTTCCTGCGGCCCTGTAGGGAGACCTGCTGTCGGCCCTGGCTCCCTGGGCACCTTGTCTCAAGTATCCTCTGCAGCTCACAGTCTGGTTCCCTCTGAGAAACAGGGCCTTGGCCCACAGAGAACAGAAGTTTGGCCTGGGCCAGTGGGAAGCAGGCACGTTTGACCTTGGAGTACAGAATGAAGGAGAGCAAAGGCTAACAGAGTTTGCCAAGAGAAAGTGACATGAAAGTGAAAGTCACTCAGTCGTGTCCAACTCTTTGTGACCCCATGGACTTTGTCCATGAAATTCTCCAGTTCAGAATACTGGAGTGGGCAGCCTTTCCCTTCTCCAGGGAAACTTCCCAATCCAGGGATCGAACCCAGGTCTCCCACATTGTAGGCGGATTCTTTACCAGCTGAGCCACAAGGGAAGCCTAAGAATACTGGAGTGGGTAGCCTATCCCTTCTCCAGGGGATCTTCCCAACCCAGGAATCGAACTGGAGTCTCCAGCATCACAGGCAGATTCTTTACCAACTGAGTTGCCAAGAGAACCCACTGGTTATAGCAGACACCCTCTTGCAAAAACACAAGAGGTGCCTACACATGGTCATCACCAGATCGTTGGTACCAAAATCATATTGATTATATTCTTTGCAGCCAAAGATGGAGAAATTCTATACAGTCAGCTAAAACAAGACCTAGAGCTGACTGTGGCTCAAATCATTGGCCCCTTATTGCAAAATTCAGGCTTTAACTTGAAGAAAGTAGGCAAACCACTAGGCCATTTAGGTGTGAGTGAGCAATAGTTGCTCAGCTGTGTCCAACTCTTTGCGACCTCATGGACTGTGTAACCTGCCAGGCTCCTTCGTCCATGGAATTCTATAGGCAGGAATACTGGAGTGGGTTGCCCCTTCCCAAATCTCTTATGATTATACCGTGGAGGTGATGAATAGATTCAAGGGATTAGATCTGGTAGGCAGAGTGCCTGAAGAGCTATGGATGGAGGTTCAACACGTACAGGAGGTGGTGATGAAAACCATCCCCAAGAAAAGGAAATGCAAGAAGGCAAAGTACTTGTCTGAGGAGGCCTTACAAACAGCTGAGAAGAGAAGCAAAAGTTAAAGGAGAAAGGGAAAGATACACTCACCTGAATGCAGAGTTCCAGAGAATATCACGAAGAGATAAGAAAGCCTTAAGTGAACAATGCAAAGAAATAAAGGAAAACAATGGAATGGGAAAGACTAGAGACTCTTAAGAAAACTGGAGATACCAAGGGAATATTTTATGCAAAAATAGGCACCGTAAAGGACAGAAACAGCAAGGATCTAACAAGCAGAAGAGATCAAGAAGAGGTGGCAAGTACGCACAGAAGAACTTATTAAAACAGGTCTTGACGACCAGGAGAAGCACAGAAGTGCGGTCGCTCCTAGAGCCAGGCGTCCTGGAGTGTGAGGTCAGGTGGGCTTTAGGAAACATTGTTATGAACAAAAGCTAGTGAAGGTGATCGAATTCCAGCTGAGCTATTTAAAATCCTAAAAGATGATGCTGTTAAAGTGCTGCACTCAATATGCTAGCACATTTGGAAAACTCAGCAGTGGCCACAGGACTGGAAAGGGTCAGTTTTCACTCCAATCCCAAAGAAAGGCAATGTCAGAGAATGTTCAAACTACCATACGGTTGCACTCATTTCATATGCTAGCAAGATTACTCTCAAAACCCTTCAAGCTCTCTTTAGCAGGATGTGAAGTGAGAATTTCCAGATGTACAAACTGAATTTAGAAAAGGCAGAGGAACTAGAGATCAGATTGCCAACATTCACTGGATCATGGAAAAAGCAAGGGAATTCCAGAAAAATATATACTTTTGCTTCACTGACTACACTAAAGCCTTTGACTGTGTGGATCACAACAAACTGGAAAATTCTTCAAGAGATGGGTATATCAGACCACCTTACCTGTTTCCTGAGAAACCTGTATACAGAACAAGAAGCAACAGAACTGTGTGTGGAACAACTGACTGGTTCCAAGTTGGAAAAGAAGTGTGTTAAGTCTGTATACTGTCACCCTGCTTATTTAACTTCTATGCAGAGCACATCATGCAAAGTGTCAGGCTGGATGAATCACAAACTGGAATCAAGATTGCTGGGAGAAACATCAACAACCTCAGATATGCAGATGATACCACTTTAATGGCAGAAAGCAAAGAAGAACTAAAGAGCCTCTTGAAGAAAGTGAAAGAGGAGAGTGAAAAAGCGGACTTGAAACTCAGCATCAAAAAATGAAGATCATAACATCCAGTCCCATCACTTCATAGCAAATAGATGGGGGGAAAGTGGACCAGAGACAGATTTTATTTTCTGGGGCTTCAGAATCACTGTGGACAGTGACCGCAGCCATGAAATTAAAAGATACTGCTTTACTCCTTGGAAGAAAAGATGTGACAAATGTAGACAGCGAGTTAAAAAGCAGAGACATCACTTTACTGACGAAAGTTGGTCTAGTCAAAGCTGTGGCGTTTCCAGTAGAAGAAAGAAAGTAGAAAGTGAAGTCATGTCCGACTCTTTGCGATCCCGTGGACTGTAGCCTACAACGCTCCTGCATCCGTGGGATTTTCCGGGCAAGAGTGCTGGAGTGGGCTGCCATTTTAGTCATGTACAGATGTGAGAGGTACTGTAAAGAAGTCTGAGTGCAAAGACTTAATCTTTCGAGCTGTGGTGCTGGAGAAGACTCTTGAGAGTCCTTTGGACTGCAAAGAGATCAAACCAGTCCCTCCTAAAGGAATCAACCCTGAATATTCTTTGGAAGGCCAGATGCTAAAGCTGAAGCCCCAGTACTTTGGCCACCTGATGCGAAGAGCAGACTCATTTGAAAAGACTCTGATGCTGGGAAAGACTGAAGGCAGGAGGAAAAGAGGACAACAGAGGATGAGATGGTTGGATGGCATCACTGATTCGATGGCCATGAGTTTGATTAAACTCTGGGATGAAAGTAATGGTGAAGGACAGGGAAGCCTGGCATGCTGCTGCTCACGGGGTCACAGAGATTTGGACACGACTGAGGGTCTGAACAACAAGCTGGAAGCAGAGGTCCCTCCTCGGGTGCTGAGGGGATGCTGCTTGGACCGCTGAGTGCTGTGGGCAGGATGAGTCTTGGAGACAAGTGCGTCCCCCAGGCTGGCCAGGCGGGGAGCCCTCGGTGAGCGCTAAGAGTCGGGAGGAGGCGGGCTCTGCAGGTCTGCTGACGGCTCTGCGGGCCCGCTGTCAGCTCTGCCGTCTGGGCCCATGCGCCCCGCTCTGTCCATCTGTGCCTTCCCGGTCCGGCAGCTGGACACTGACCGCCGTCCAAAGCCAAGCTTCTCCTGGGCATAGAGGGGCTGTGGGCCGGGGTGGAGCCTGCCTAGAGAGGAGGCAGCAGCAGACAGCCTGCCTCCAAGGACAGTGCCTGTCCGGCCACTGTGGGCTTTGCTGCCACAAAGCTGCCGGGTGGCCTGAGTCCATGGCCCAGTCCCTTCCGCGCGTTGCTTTTCCCAGGTCCCCGTGCCGTGGGGTCTCCGTGGGCCTGGGCTCACAGTTTCTCTTCCGGTCCCGCCCCATCCCTGGCCCTTCTGCTGCTGACCGTCCTGGAGGCTGCTGTCCTGCAGGGTGGCTGCAGTGTGGACCCCTGCGTGCCCCGCTTTGCTTTCCAGTTGGACTTTGGGGTCCAGGTGCCCCTGCCCCACCTTGGGAGCCCGGCCCCTCCGGTCTAGGAAGCAGGCAACCTCTCTCCCATGAGAAGTTAGCCAGATGTCTTTTCTGTGATGCTGTTTGGGTTTTTTCATATTTTGCCTTTTTCCCCTGGACTTTAAAGATTTCTTCAAATATTAGGAAGGTAAGCTCTTCGCCCCTGATATATATTACAAATATTTTCAATCAGTTTCACAGTTTTTGATTTTACTAATATTTTTGCCATGCAATTAAAAAAAAAAAATCTTAGTTGAACACGTGATTCTCTTTAAAAATGGTATTTGAGCTTTGAGTCACGGCTCCTTTCTCCATGTGAACTTTAGAACGGCTTATCTGGTGGAGCTGGGTGGGGTGGGTGGCTCACTGGGGATCAGCCCCGACGCTGCACTGGAGTCAGGCTCTGAGGACCACAGGGCGCTCCGGTGACTCATGTCTGACTCTCGTCTCTGCCAGGAATGTCTTAACACTTTTCTCCTGTAAATGTGTCACGTTGTGAAGCTTGGTCCTCGCTGGTGCCTTTCCTTAGGCTGCTGCTGTAAGCGGGGCTCTCCTGCCCCCTGCACCTTCTCGCTGGCCGCGGTCCACGCTGTGGCGCTGTCGAGCTCTGTGTGCTAACCTTTCGTCCTGCCATCCTCCCCGAGTGCTTCTGTCTCTTTCAGAGTTGCCCTGCTCCGCGGGCCACACTCTGTGGGCGGGCAGCCTGTCTCCTGTTCTGCTGCGGCGCCTCTGGCTGCTCCGCACGTGATGCCATCCCTGTGCCTTCGCTGTCAGGCGGCGTGGATGTGGCCATGGTGGGCACCCGTGCCAGGCTCCCGACCTTTCCAGGAGCGCCTGGCGTGGCTGGCCTTAGGATGAGGTGCAGGGGTGTGTGTGCTGCAGCATTTTTCTAATAAGCATACTCTGTGACACTCAAAGCTGTGATAGTATTAGAAATAAGGAAAGCGCTTTAGTCAAATGAAATAGAGACCCATGCCATGAGCTGAAGGAACGTGGGGAGGTGAACGCAAATCCAAACGTTACTGAGTGAGAAACAGGAAAAGCCCGGGAAAACAGTAAGCGAAGGAAGCGTTGCATTGTCTGTCTGAATACGTAAGTGAAATAAGTACTCAATGAGGCTGATGATTGGAGGGAGCGAGGCAGGGAGGCACGGGCAGGCTGGCCGTGCAGTGGCAGCTGGCACAGCAGTGCTCATTCAGCTTAACCATGTGGGCAACGTCGTAAACTGGATCCTTTCCGCAGACCTCACGCCGCAGTGAAGTCAGAGTGGGGAGAAGTGTTTAAAGTGACACACTGTTCATTTTTACTGCACACGCACACTTGCGTTTGTAGCATCAACGGTGTGATGAGTTTTCCATGCTGTGTATCAGGCCATCACAGCCCTTGGGTTAGCTCAGCGCCTCCCTGTGTCCCTCTTCTGCAGGGTGGGGGGTGGCACTCTGAGCTGGGTCCCCTTCTCAGGGGCTGCTGGCTCATCTGGAGCCCCCAGGAGGGACAGGCTGCAGGTCAGCTCCCCAGGCTGTATAACTCATGGCGTCTTGCTTCTTCGGGGCAGCAAAGGAGAGAGAGATCCTTTGCTTCCAGATTCTGACCTTTAGACCCTTTTAAATGACTCACCGATACCAGATAAGGTTGGACCTACCTGAGATAATCCCCTTTTTGATTAATTTTGGAATTTCATTACCTCTGCAGAATCCCTTTCATCTTGGCCATGGGTTAGCCAGCTAGGGGAGTGGCCTCTTACAGAGTCACCCTCGCCCCATGTGGGAGTGAACGCCCAGGTGGGGCCCCTGGAGGCTTGTTGGAACTCTGCCCACTCAGGAAGCACTTACCAAATCCTGGTTGATTATGATTTTATCATAAATTGCTTCTATTGAACCTTCCAGTAATATTTTTAACCATTTATTTTGTCCCCTTATTTTATATCCCCTATATAATTTTCTTTCTCCCTGAAAAACTTGAAGCCATTACTTTTCATGTTCACACACACTGGTTATGAATCTCCTCAGTTTTGTTTGTCCAAGTTTAAGCCTATCTCCCCTTTCCTTTTGGAAGATAACTTTGCTGGATACGTAATCCTGGGTTGGGGTTTTGGTTTTTTCCACCCACACAGAACATTCCGATTCACTGTCTCCTTGCCCGTGTGGTTTTTGCCAGGTTCACTGGGGTTCTTGTCCTCGTTCCTCCATAGATTGGGTGTGTTTGTGTCCTTCCTTATCTCAAGGTTTGTCCTCGCCTTTTGCTTTCGGCTGCTGCTGCTGCTAAGTCACTTCAGTCGTGTCCGACTCTGTGCGACCCCAGAGATGACAGCCCACCAGGCTCCCCGTCCCTGGGATTCTCCAGGCAAGAACACTGGAGTGGGTTGCCATTTCCTTCTCCGATGCGTGAAAGTGAAGTCACTCAGTCGTGTCCGACTCTTAGCGACCCCATGGACTGCAGCCCACCAGGCTCCTCCATCCATGGGATTTTCCAGGCAAGAATACTGGGATGGGCTGCTGCTACTGCTGCTGCTAAGTCACTTCAGTCGTGTCCGACTCTGGGGTGGGCAGCTGTGCCTAAACGTCTAAGATGAGGTTTAGACGTTTCAGTGTTTATCCTCCTCGGTGCTCTCTGAGCCTCGGGGATCTGCGATTTGGTCATACTTTGCAGAGTTCTTGGCCGTCGTCTCTCCACACTTCTCTGCTCTCTTCTCTCTGTCTTCGGATGCTGCTGTTTTATGTACGTGCTATCTTTTGAAGTTGTCCTACAACTCTTGGATGTCCTGTAACTTTTTTCATTTTTATAATCTCTGCATCTCAGTTTTAGAAGCCTCTATTGCCGTGTCTCCGAGCTCACTGTCTCCTTGGCTGTGTCTGATCTGTTCACGAGCCGCTGAAGCAGTCTTCGTTTTTGTTAGTGTTTCTGATTCCTAGTGTTTCCTTTTGGTTCTCAGAGTTTCCATCTCTCTGCTTCTGTTACCCATCTGTTCCTGAAAAGTGTCCACTTTTTCTGTCACAGTTATTTTAAATTCCCTTTCTGATAATTCCAAAATCTGTGTCATAATTGAGTCTGATTCTGATGCATTTTTAAAAATGTCTTTAGGGAATTCCCTGTATGTCCGGTGATTAGGGGGCTTCCCTGATGGCTCAGCGGTAAAGAATGTGTCTGTGATGCAGGGGTCTCTGGTTCGATCTCTGGGTCGGGAAGATCCCCTGGAGGAGAGCATGACAACCCACTCCAGTGTTCTTGCCTGGAGAATCCCATGGAGAGAGGAGCCTGGCAGCTACAGCACATGGGGTTGCGAGGAGTCAGACACGACTGAGCAGCTGAGCACGCACGCGCGCTGGTGACCAGGACCTCGAGCTCCCGGCTGCCCGTGGCCCAGGCTCTAGCCCTGTTTAGGGAACTAGGATCCAGAAGCTGTGTGGTGCGGCCAGTCAGTGAGCATCAGTCACTCGGGCAACCACACTCAGGCTGGTTTTCTCTTGCCTTGTAATGTTTGTTGAAATCTGCACATGAGTTGGGTCATAGGGACTGAGGCCTACAGCGTGGGCCAGGGGTGACCTGTGTTTACGGTCAGCCGTGACTGTGATGGCAGAGGTTTGCCCCCCGCCCCCCGGTGTCCTGGTTTGGGGGCCCTTGTGCCTTGGGTTTGCCCCCCAGTGTCCTGGTTTGGGGGCCCCGTGTCTTGGGTTTGCCCCCCGGTGTCCTGGTTTGGGGGCCCCTGTGTCCTGAGTTTGCCCCCCAGTGTCCTGGTTTGGGGGCCCTTGTGCCTTGGGTTTGCCCCCCAGTGTCCTGGTTTGGGGGCCCTTGTGCCTTGGGTTTGCCCCCCAGTGTCCTGGTTTGGGGGCCCCTGTGTCCTGAGTTTGCCCCCCGGTGTCCTGGTTTGGGGGCCCCTGTGTCCTGAGTTTGCCCCCCAGTGTCCTGGTTTGGGGGCCCTTGTGCCTTGGGTTTGCCCCCCAGTGTCCTGGTTTGGGGGCCCTTGTGCCTTGGGTTTGCCCCCCAGTGTCCTGGTTTGGGGGCCCCTGTGTCCTGAGTTTGCCCCCCGGTGTCCTGGTTTGGGGGCCCCTGTGTCCTGAGTTTGCCCCCCAGTGTCCTGGTTTGGGGGCCCTTGTGCCTTGGGTTTGCCCCCCAGTGTCCTGGTTTGGGGGCCCTTGTGCCTTGGGTTTGCCCCCCAGTGTCCTGGTTTGGGGGCCCCTGTGGCCTGAGTTTGCCCCCCGTGTCCTGGTCTGGGGGCCCCATGTCTCCCCCATATCCTGGTTTGGGGGCCCCCTTGTCTCGGGTTTGCTCCCTACCCTCCCATGTCCTGGTTTGGGGGCCCCTGTGTCTTGCCTCTCCTGTCTGGAGTCCGTGACTGTTGCCCTGGAGCCTCCTCGTATGGGGTAAGGAGGGGGCGAGGTGACCTGCAGTCTGTGGTGGCGTCTCTCTCTGCTAGGGGGCCTCTGCCGCTGGGCTGAGACCCTCATGTGTCTCATCTCCCCCACCTCCACCCCTGGAACAAGGTGGGAAGGCTCACAGGGGACGCGCCCGTCCACAGGTGGCGGAGCTCCAGCCAAGCCTTCCCCTGCCAAGTCTCCAGCTGGCTTCTCGGTCACTGTAGAGATAATCGTCTGCTTTTCTTCATTTTGCTGGTCAGCTGCGTTGGAGGCTTTCCTCATTGTGAGCCGTCCATTCCTTCACGGTTTATGCGCCTAGTTCTGACTGTAATTTTCTGTAACATGCGGCGTTGGCACCGCTCTGTGAGACTGACTTGAAAGTCCCCCTCTTTTGTGTGCTGTCTTTTCTCCTTTCTACGTCAGTCAATATTACATGTTTTTCCATGGTAGACCTAAAAGTTTTTCTTCCTTTTCAGTTATCCAGAGCTGTGCTGTCTAGTGATGGCTAATCACACGTGGCTCATATCAATTTAATCAAAATTAAGTGAAAATGTAAACTCAGTTACTTAGTCACAGTAGCCCATTTCCATGGCACCCACTCCAGCGCTCTCACCTGGAGAATCCCAGGGACGGGGGAGCCTAGTGGGCTGCAGTCCATGGGGTTGCACAGAGTCAGACACGACTGAGCGACTTCACTTTCACTTTTCACTTTCATGCATTGGAGAAGGAAATGGCAACCCACTCCAGTGTTCTTGCCTGGAAAATCCCAGGGACGGAGGAGCCTGGTGGGCTGCAGTCCATGGGGTTGCACAGAGTCGGACACGACTGAAGCGACTTAGCAGCAGCAGCAGCAGCAGCAGCAGCCCATTTCAAGTGGAAATTCAGCTGGTGCAAACAGAGAATACTCTTATCATCACATACAGTGATTGGACAACGCTGGTCTTGAGTCAGAGATGTTTCCAGTGTTGATGGAAATGCTCTGAAATTTGCTTCATCCAGGCCAGTGGTCGCTGGCCACAGGTGGCTTTGAGCAGCTTTGTCTTTGTGGGGTGTGTGTGTTTGTGTTTTTGTATGTGGTGTCTGTGTGGTGAGTATGTTTGTGGTGTGTGTGTGTGTTTCTAGTGTAGTGTGTGGGGTGTGTGTGTGTTTGGTGTTGTACGTGTTGTGTGGTGTCTGTGTGTGTGTGGTATGGGGTGTATGTGTGTGGTGTGTGTGTGTGGTATGGGGGGTGTGTGTGTGGTGTGTGTGTGTGTTTGTGATATAGTGTGTGCAGTGTGTGTGTGTGTGCAGTGTGTGTGGTATGGGGTGTGTGTGTGTGTGTGTGTGGTGTGTGCAGTGTGTGTGTGTGTGTTGTGGTGTGTGCGGTGTGTGTGTGTTTGTGATGTGGTGTGTGCAGTGTGTGTGTGTGTGTGTATGTGTGTGTGGTGTGGGGGGTGTGTGTGTGGTGTGTGTATGTGATGTGGTGTGTGTGTGTGTGGTGTGTACAATGTGTGTGGTATGGGGTGTGTGTGTGTATGTGATGTGGTGTGTGCAGTGTGTGTGTGTGTGTGTGGTGTGTGCAGTGTGTGTGGTATGGGGTGTGTGTGTGTGTGTGTGTGTGTGGTGTGTGCAGTGTGTGTGTGTGTGTGTGTGTGGTATGGGGTGTGTGTGTGTGGTGTGTGTATGTGTGTGTGCAGTGTGTGTGTGTGTGGTGTGTGTGTGTGTGTGTGTGGTGTGTACAATGTGTGTGGTATGGGGTGTGTGTGTGTATGTGATGTGGTATGTGCAGTGTGTGTGTGTGTGTGTGTGCAGTATGCGGTGTGTGTGTGTGCAGTGTGTGTGTGTGTGTGTGGTATGGGGGGTGTGTGTGTGTGTGTGGTGTGTGTGTGTGTGTGTGGTGTGTGTGATGTGTGTGTGTGTGTGTGCGCGTTGTTGGTTTTCCGACTTATTTTTGTGCAGTCATAAGCAGATGAGCCCAATACCTTTCATATAAGCTGCAAATACCTTTCCCTGCTTGTCATTTGCCTTTTTTTGTTTGTTTATAGGGAATAGCGGTTGTTTCAAATGTTGCCAAAGTATTCTGAGAGCTTTCATTGTCTTTCTCTTCCTCAAGCTTTTAAAGTTAAGAGTTAAAGATATGAAAGAAATGTAGTTATAAACATATTGAAAAGAAGACAATAAAAGAAGAAGACATTTCTTCAAATACAGCTACTCAGAATTCTGTGCTCTTTCCTCACTCTTTTTTTATTGCCCTGCTGCAGCGTTTACAGCGCCAGCTGGCCAGAGTGCGCCCTCGTGCACCTTCCACGCAGCCCCTCGTTCCTCGTGGCCCACGTGGGCCGTCCAGCTTTCATGTGGGCCCGGGGGAGGGTGTGGTGGGCCCGGGCTCCTCAGCAGGTGGGTGTGCGGTGTGCGGGTCCTTGCTGTGGGGCTTGTGCACGGGCGTGAATTACTGTGTGCTCCTGCCACCTCCATTAAGGTAGAAACTGCTTCCGTGCTAACATGTGCTCATCAGCTGCTGTGTATTTCTTTTGGTGAAACACGCCTTGTCCTTTCAGCCTTTTGTGAGTGGCGTCACGTCCCGTCTGCGGTGTTGTGTGAGCAGCACCACGTTTATCAGTCCAGTTCAGTCGCTCAGTCGTGTCCGACTCTCTGCGACCCCATGGACTGCAGCATGCCAGGCTTCCCTGTCCGTCACCAACTCCTGGAGCTTACTGAACTCACGTCCATCTTGTCAGTAATGCCATCCAACCATCTCATCCTTGTCGTCCCTTCTCCTCCTGCCTTTAGTCTTTCCCAGCATGTTTATACTCAGGACTTATTTACCGTTTCAGGAATTTCTTTCTGTTGCCGCCTCCTTCCTTTCCGCAGAGGGCCCACGTGACTTTCTTTATCAGTGAACTCTGTGGTATTCTTAACTGTAGCTCTTATAAATAATGCCATCGTGAACTTCCCTGTGTGCAGAGCATTTTTGTTGTTTAGGATTACTTTTTTCTAGGCTCGACTTCCAGGAATGGAGTTTCACATTTGGGAAGAATGAGTGTCTAGCGCTTCCCAGTGTGCTCTGACAGTCTCTGCTCTGCAGACAGGGTGCTTGAGAGCTCAGGGTGGTGTGTGCTTCCTGTGAGCGCACAGAGCCGGCCTGGCCCACACTTTGGGCTGAAATGGGAGTATTTCTTTAAGAGCTAGTATGTGTGTTTATCTTTTATTCTTACTTTAGTGGTTTTAAAAATAACTCTGCATTAGCCAAATACGGGCTGCAACTATGAGGAGGCCCTCAGGCCTGGCCGGGAGCGGCTCCTGGGGCAGAAGCGAAGGACAGACGGATGGAGGAGCTGGGGAGGGGCAGGGAGTGCAGGCATGTGTGAGGGAGAGAATGCGTGTGTCAGTGCGTGTGAATGTGGGTGTGAGCGTGTGTGTCTGCATGTGCATGTTGTGAGCTTGTGAGTGTGTATCTCTGTGTGTCTGTGTGTGTGTCCACATGTACACGTGTGAGTGTGAGCAGTGTGTCTGCATGTGTGCCTGCATGTCCATGTGTGTATGAGCACATGTGTATCTCTCTGTGTGTGTGTCTGCATGTGCACATGAGTGTGAGCATGTGAGTGTGTATCTTTGTGAGTGTGTGGGCATGTGTGTGTGTATCTTTGTGTGTCTGCATGTGTGCATGTGCACATGTGTGTGAGCATGTGAGTGTGTCTTTGTGTGCATGTGTGTGTGAGAGCGAGTGTGTGAGTATGTGAACATGTGTGTGCCCACATCTGCACATGTGTATGAGTGTGTGAGCAGTGTATCTGTGTGTGTATGCGTGTGTCCCCACATGTGCACATGTGTTTGTGAGCCATGTGTCCTCATGTGAACGTGTGTGTGAGCATGTGTGTATCTGTGTCTCTGCATGTGCATGTGTGTGTGAGCATGTGTGAGTGTCTGTGTGAGTGTGTCTGCATGAGTGTGTGTGTGAGCATGAGTGTGTGTGCATGTGTGTGTGTGTGTCTGTGAGTATGAGTGTGTGAGTGTGAGAGAACATTTGTGAGTGTCTGAGAGTGTGTCTGCATGAGTGTGTGTGAGAGCATGTGTGTGAATGT